>JAWNMF010000561.1:0-27289 GCA_035044305.1 Drosophila nigritarsus
ATTTGCAATATACAAATATTCCTTAATTATTCGAATAGTATACGAATATTATTAATTCATAAAAAGAGTATACGAAAATTTGGAATGTATTACTCAAATAGAATGTTCCATTTGCACAGAGCATGCTAATAGTATACTATAGTATACGTCTAATATTAAAAAAATGTACATTAAAACATTGGCGAAATGCTCTAAAGTTCTGAATGATTTTTTTTTGAATTTTTAAAAACAATATTTGACGGTGATACAATGTTACTGTTTTGCTGTTGCTTATTGTAATGGCAATTAGAACGTAGCGTTTCGTTTTATTTTGTTTCAAATGGTGTATGCTTTGTGTTGCATATTTTATTTTTAAATTTTGGTATAATTCTATTTAAGTCGAAATTTTAATTTTAGTCGAATAATTTGTAGTTTTTCAAAGTTTACGGAAATGCTAAAACCAAAAAAAATTAACTGATTACTCTGGGAGTCGAGCAAGCGATCGTTTTTAGCAGCTAAAGAACACAAAAATTGTGATTTGGAAATTTTGGCTAAACTATGGTTTCTTCATAATTTTAAATGTTTATAACTTTGGCAAAATGTTTACAATTTAAATTCAATTTCAAAGACGAATTAAAATACAGGGTGTCTTAAAAGTTCCCGTACTTTTATTTTTGAATTTAATTTGTGTCAACATTTCAATTTGAATCTGCAAAGATTCGGTGTCCCGCATCATAAAAAGCAGTTGAAGCTTCGTTGTTACAAGCTGGCAACGGGCGATTACCTGAACAATCGAATGAAGCAAGTACGGCTCGAAAACGCTTGTCGATTGCTGAAAATAAAAACCTTGGCTCGGTGCTTTTTTTTTTAAAAATCTTCACGATTGACCGGTCAGTAAACCGCCAAAACAATCGCCAATATCTCCGAAACAAAAATGATTAGACTCAGATTTTTTTAGCTTTCTAATGGTACCATTGGTTTTGATAAACAGGAAACAGTTTGTCGCGTGCCGCAATTTTCGCTAATCAGTAATTATTTGGGCAGGAATCTCTTCCACTGGTAAGACGCCATTAAATTTCGTTGATCGCGGTGTAAAGATCAATGCGCCGGTCTACCAAGACAACATTTTACGCGATGTGGTAAAGCCCTGAAGCCAACGGCACTTTAAAATGCGTCGGTAGACCTTCCAACAAGACTGGGATCCAGCCCATCCTGCAAAATCTACGTTAGATTTTTGTAACAAGCATTAACCATACTCCTGTGGATTACTCTATCTGGGTTATTTTGGAGGGGAAGGGTTTGTGCTAAATCTTACCTGTCAATTGAGTCCTTGAAACGCAATTTTTAGAATGCATGGGTAGAAATTTAGCCAAAAACACTTGCGAGCATGGTTAAGAATTTTCGCAAGCGGCTTAACGCCTGTGTGGCGGTTGAAGGAGGAAATTTCGAGCACCTTTTATAATTGTGTTTTAAAGAATTTGATTGTCTTTCGTTTGATTATTTTTTCGTTAAAAATTGTTGTCTAATAATCGGTGTATTGCAATATTACATGGATATGCGCTGGGAATTTATTTTTAAAAATTGCAATTTTTAGCAAATTTTTTCCTGCTTCCTTGGTGTTTCTGCTACTTCTATGTTATACAGAAGTATTCTTTTATAAGCAATGCAGATTTTGAAACGGCAATCCGTCAAAAACAAAATTTAAAAAAATATAATTTAAATTTGCGCAATTTGTATGAACACTGTAGAGTGAACAAAAAATTGCGAAAAACTAGAAAATTTTATCAAATTTGTTCAATTTTTGGATTGACTTCTCCAGCAAATAATTTTAATCGCGATGGTATTACTTTCCACTTTTCTGAATTTCAAGCAGATGTGTGTATAAAACAATTGAGGTTTGGCCGTCTAAGAAGTTCATTGTAGGCGTTGCATATTGCAATAATAATTGTTGGTTTTGTTGTTGTTATTTTTCAACTGTTGTTGACAATGTTGTTTTGTGTTGGTTTAATTTTTTTCAAGAACCAACCTCAAAAGAGTATAATTTAGTTAGAATAAGCTAGCGAAAGACGTGCCAGAAGAGGTTTTTTTTTATATATTTATTGAAGTGGAAGAGTGAAAAGATTGTTTTGTTGTTGTTTTCCGTTTTATAGTGACGTGCCGCATATTGTTGGTTCAATTTTTAGCCGCTTTGTTTTTGTCTTAATTTGATTAAAATTTCTATTAATTATTTTACGGATTTTTGTTTTTTTAGAGGCCTTAATTTACACATCACTAACAATTCACTTATTAATTTAACTATTTTGGTATTGCTTTTCCCGTTATATTGTTTTTCATGTGCCAAGACATACTATTGGTTATGACGTCGAATTCCAACACACTTGATATTTTTCCTAAAACTTCACTTGTCAACAACAACAAAATTAATAACAACAGCAATGAGGCTAGCGAGATTGGGCCGGAGTTGTTGGCCGAATATTTGCGGACGGGCAACCTCAATTACGTGAGTCAATTTTCGGAGGCGAGCGGCGGTGGAGGCGGCACTAAAAAGTGCCTGATTGTTGATTGCCGCAGCTTTATTCAGTATAATGAGTGTCACATAAAGAGTGCGATCAACGCATTTTATTCAAAGATCATGCGTCGGCGTCTTGTAGACAATAAGGTAATGGGCTTTTATTGATTTTACTAAGTTTTAAATCGTTTGAGCGCGAAAGTTGGTATACCGGTTGATTGGGAAAATATAAAATTACATATTTTGGGTTAGGAAAATTGGGTTTTTTGAATGGGTTTGTGAATGCTTTACTACAAGTTAAACGCCTTTTCTTGTCGGCATTTCACTTTTTTCTTTTTTTCATTATACAGTAAGAAATCGAAAAAATATAAACATCCTTGATTTTAGAATTTAAAAGGCTATAATCACATTCAAAGCAAATATTTTTTTAATCTGTTTTTATTGTTTTGTAGCCAATTTCTCATATTTTAAAATCTACTTGGCGCTTTTCTTTAGTTTTTAAAAAATTTCTATTGTTTTAAGTGAAAATTCTTTATTTTTGATTGGAGTCAAAAAGGTCAAAAGATGGAAGTTTTTTTATAATATGCTTGTAATTTAATCACACTTTCGATACAGAAACTTGTGAAATCAGTATGAAAAGTTTATTTGTGAGTATAATTAATAATCAAGGGTGTTGTCATTTTTTTTGATCCCTACTGCATGGCTACAGCCAAGTTTTTACAGGAAGAATAATAAAACACTAAAGCAGTACATTTTATACCAAATTATTTGGTCTTTTGATGGTAAATTGCTTTTGACGTAAATTGCATTCAACAAAAGGTCGTTTAGGGCTCCCCTTTCTCTGCTCCCTGTTTGACCTATTCGGCAAGTAAATTGATAAAAAAAATTGAATTAATTTTAATTGTTGTTGTTCAATTTTTAGGCATGCTCTAATTTTATACTCAACCATTTGTCACATGGGTTTGGCGACTCGGCGGATTGCCATGACGTAGACTTGATTCTTTATGCCGGTGACGACAGTGCCGATGACAGTAACAAAATAACCACACTTTTTAAATTTATTTTAAATTAATTTATTTCTTCCAATTTAGGACGCAAACTGTCACAGACAACGGAAAACACCAATGTTATCACTTTAAAAGACGTTCAAACTCCGGCCAATCAGTCGCCGGCCGCCGTCTACCCACTAAAAATTGTGGTGGAAAAAGAAAATGAAAAGAGTGCTGGGAAACGCCTGAAAAATCCAAAAGCACTGTCACTTAAAATGCCTTCTAGATCGTTTATGCCGGCGACGACGTTATTGTGCGGCAACGCGCCAACCGTGCCTGCGTCAACAGCCTTTTCTTCGCTGTCTGCCTTGCCGAGAAAGTTTGCGCCGGCTTTTTGTAACCAGAAGCCATTGTCCGGCTCGACTTTAGCATCAATTACTTCTTCATCTTCATTAGCGATGTCCTCGAAAAATTTTGTCAAATTTCTCTTTGAAAAACTGCAAAATTCACCCAACTTTAATTTTAGTCGTGTGCTACTGCTTAAAGGTTGGTTTTTTTATTGTGCTTTGCAAACTTTGAAATTTTTAATTTTTGCTTGTTTTGGCTGGTAAAATTTTAAATGCCGTTATCTTTATAATAGATGAAATCCTTCCATTTGAAGCGATTTTTTAATTTAAGGGGTACGGAAGACGCAAATTTAAAAAATAAAAATTATTATAACGGAATATTTGTTTTATAATTTTTTTACACATAATAAGGTGCATTTTGTGTTGTTTAATGTATAATGTTCGTCGGGCATAAAATTAAATATTATTTAATACAAAATAATTAAAAATAATGTTCAAAATAACGACGAAAAAATATTAGAACAAAATTAAACAGATGGGGAAGAAGTCAAACGAAAAGGATACCACTAACATTTTGCCAATATATTTAAATTTAAAGATTTCTCGCGAAAGACTCGACAATGTCCAAAAATTATAAAAAAAATATTCCGTAATTCAAATTTTTATTTTTGAGATTTGCGTTCCTTTATCCGAGAGCCAAGGGGTTCTAAAAAATAATAGCGCTAGTGCTCGCATTTTGAGGGTATGCTTGTATGCATAAAAAGGAAAGTTACATGTATTTTGTATTTCAGTAAAATCGCTTTATTTGATTTAGAGGTTTGCGTAATGATTCATGGCCCTAAAACTGCTTTGAACGATGTTTTTGGTCCTTTGACTTGAGGTTTTGATTTACAATGAATTTATTGCATAAAATTTTCTTTTTCCGATTTTTTGTATTACACTGTCTGAAATTTATTGGAGCAGTGTGGTACTTTAAAAAGACTCCACAGACCGTAGCCAGTTAATCCGATAACTGATGCAGGATTAAGCTCTGATTTTGGAAACCAGACATTCTGTCCTTAAAATCATGATTAAAACTCTTTACAGGTGTAGATTATTGAAGTGGCCATACGAGAGAGATTTCCGAGGCAGAATATCTTGCTGAACTCTTTCTCAGCTAATTCTTTTCTTTGCTTTACGAGTTTTTGTGACGGAACATTTCAGTCTCTTTGCATGCTCAATGTTTGATGAGCCAAAGGGCTATGTTATGCTTAATTAGCTTTATTGCCTATTTATAATAAGTCAAAGATTTCGTGTTTTTAAACATTTTTTCTATAGGACTACCAACTGACAGTCGGTGGAAAGACTTGACTAACTTAATTGCTAGTTATACCTATTTATCCATTTTTTTTTTGCCATTTTTTCATACCTCTAGTTGAGTAATTTCATGTTTTCGATTATTAAATAATTATTAGGTGTATAACTATGACTCCGCGTTTTTTTTGCATTTTTAACTGCTTGAAACTAAAAATTTATTAACAACATTTATATAAAATAATTTCCATAGTGATTGATAATATTTTCCCAGAGATTTGGCAGTTTATGGGTTCCACCATTAAAAAAGTTTGCGGTTTTGAAGCGACCCATTTATCAAGCCATTCTTGGACTTTTTGTCGATTTTGGAAGCTCTGCTCTGCCAAACCGTGAGCCATTGAACAGAAGAGGTGATTTTTTTTGACGACTTACCAGTCTCCTTGTCGTCAAGATCAAAATTACTCGATTTTAAGAGCTGGAACCATTCTTGTCAAGTTCTTACAGGCGCTGCATCATTGCTATAAGCCTCAACGAGCATTTGATGAGCGGTGGATGCGTTTTTCTTGAGATGAAAAAGGTAGAGTAAAATTTCTTGCAAATGATCTTTAGTAAAAACAAAATTGTACATATTTTAACCTTTAATTATAACGTTTTAGAAGATCATATAGCGAATATCATACATAAATAGAAAGCTGACAATACGGAGAAAACAATAAAATATAATTCGTTAAATAAAAAATATTTTATTTTAACAAAAATAAACACGCGGAGTCATAGGTATACACCAGTCGTGGGTTCATTAACCCTCTCGTTTTGATACGTTATTTTTCTATCATTGTCGTGAGACAACGTGAAAATAGCGTTAGAAACTAAGAGGGTTAATGAACCATTACCCATCACTGGTATACACCTAATAGTACGGCGTTATAATTAAGTTGTGTTTTCCTTTGTTATAAATAAGTTTTTTTTGGGTGAGTAATTGTAATTGTTGACAACGATATTTGAAATATAGAGGAAGAAAATTTTTATTTTATTAAAACATGCAAGTTGTTTTTTTTCTGTGATTCCTTTATTTGTTCCTTATTTTCAAAATACAATAAAACATTTGCTTTCGGCAGTTTCCATAAACCGTTTTAGTGAAAATTGTTTAAAATTCTTTGCATATTTTCCATTATGCTTGGCTGTTCTGCTTATTCTCTTTTATTGCACTCAGACTGTTCACTTTTCTTCTTTTTTTTTGGCGCGATATTAAAAGCAAACCACTGGAAGGCATTTGGGATTATATTTACGAAGTGGCTCACATTACTTTACGATTCGTTAACTTAGTAAATGACAATTTGTTGTTTTCCTTAGATCTTTTTCTCAGATTAGCATTAACATCCAAATTGAGTTAACTAATAATTTTCAAAAAGAAATTCGTTTTACATATTTAATGTTTACATGCATCTATCATTTGGTTATTTCACTCATCCGTCGTCAAGATTGTGCGAAGCCGGCTTACCACGCTGTAGAGCAAGACATCTTCAAATCTTAAAACTATTGTTGTTGTCTTTATCAATGTCAGATGTTATTAACGTAAATTAACGTTTAACTAATTTGTCGTAATGAAAAAAAATTAAATGAGTCATAATTTTTTTCTAATTTGATATGTGTTTCATTCTGTGTTCGTTTTTCCTAGCAGTAGATTGGTAATTTTTTACGGTTATTTTTAAAGCACAGCTTAATAAGTCAAATTCGGTAATTATGTCGTATTGCTAATCAAAAGGTATAGCGACACGAAAGGGATTTTGGTTCTTACTGAAACAAAAGCAATCGACATTGTAAATTTTGTGTGAGGTTTCATTCACCCAAAACTAAATACTCAAATTTTAGAAACAATTTTATTAAAAGCATTTGGTTTGCTAATTTTTTTTTATTAAGTGAAGCGTTTAGCAACTTAAAATTGCAGAAGCACAAAGTTTGAAAGCAGTTTAAATTGTGTGTGTGATTATTTTTCGCTTACTCATCGTTTGTTTTCGTTAATTTTCTGGTTGATGAAAAGAATAATAAAAGAAGGTTTTTTTGATTTAATGTGGAAGGTGATGACGTAATTATGTTTTTTGCCCTTCAGCGCGATTGGCGATAAAACCAAACTTTTAAGTTTAGGTAAATAATTTTATTTTTAGCAGAGAACGCAAACACAAGAAAACATCTATGGAACTTCGAACGATTCTTGTTTTCTGACTTACTTACTTTTAAGGATTTAAGCTATTGGAAATTCCGCTCTAAAACATCTATCTGACTAGATTTTCTTTCGGTTTTCAACTTTTTGTTTTGAACCCGAGAATTTATACGGCGCGCTAATTTTTTCTTAAGCACTTTTACTTTTAATTTTTTTCTTTTTGGATGCTCTACTACTCTCACATTTTTCAATTAAGTGACGACTACTTGTTATTAAGCATCACACAACTATTATAAAGGTTTTTTTGCTTGACTAAACGTAAGTTTTGAGGCAGAACTTGTTTGATGTATTGTATCGTTGAATGAGTAAGCTGTTAATTTGTTTAATTAATTTTTGCTAGTTGCGTCGAATTTTTGTGGGTCGATTGATCTAGTGCGATCTTTTATTTGATCGCCTTTTTTCTTCTTTTCTACTGTCCATATGCGCAAGGGTTGTTCTTTCTACGATACTTTTGATTAGTTTGCTCGGCTTTACTTTTTGAAAAATCACATGTTCAATGCGATAAGATTTTTTAATAACACCTCGGCTTTCTATAGTTGAATAATTTTTTATACAACCACGCTATTTTCTATTTTTTTAATCTGTTTTAAGATTGAATGCGACATTAAGTCATCGGAAACGCCTAGTAATTCATACGTTTTATTTCAATTAATGACCAAAGCCTTTAGTTATTGAATAACGCCTTATATTATGTCGATATGTAACACACCATTTTGAGGGTGTGTGTACGGGGAGGGAGAGAGATTTATAGCCCCTTTCGTCATGGTCTCTTGTCAGCGAAAAAGACTGCAACCCCCAGCCGGGTTTGCACTCTTATCCCGTCGGATTTTTATTATTAAATGACTAATGCATGAACACTTTTCTTTTTTTGTTTTGTTTTGGTAAGCTGACTAATTCTTTTTTTTTGCTCCCTTAACACATTCCATTCTACCAACAGCGCACGTGAGTCTACTCTTTGCTAGAAATTATTACATTATATTCCTTCCATTGCCATTTATTTTTATGTTTCCTTTCAATTCGATTCTTGCGCGCAAAACTACTCATTACAAAATGTAAATTAAAAATATTATTAATTCCGACTTTTTTTCTTTTTCAATTTCTTTCATGAATTTTTTCATTTAAAAGAGAATTTTATTTTTTAATTCGCGCTAATCAATTTTTCCTTTTTTAAATATTTATCTTTGTGCCGGCTCTGACTGCAAAAACCATTTCTGTTGTAGTAGCATTTTTTACTACCCAAGCCTAAACTGCAAGCGTTGCAATTGGGACGAACGGAATTTTTGGCATTGGTAAATTTAATTTTTTTTGTATTTTTTTTAGTTTGGCGTTCCGTTTTTCAATGTAGTCAAGTTGGGTTATACTGTTTAGTGACGGGGAATTTTAAGTTTAATAAGAGTGTTACGCTTTTTTGCTCAGTTTTTGTTTGCGTCCTCCAAATTTTATAGGGAATTTTTGTGAATTGAAGTTTTAGCGAAATGTCTAGTTTTAAATTTTTAGTATATTGTACTTGTACCAACAATTACGTATTTAATTCAAAAATAATGGTTAGTATACAAATAAATGCTCAATATTGAATTATTCGATTTTTTTTTTTGATTTTTTTGTTATTTTTTTTCTAACACTTTTGTCTGATAATTAATTGTTCATCGCATTTACCAATATTCTCCTTTTGCTTTGTATAAGTCAGCAAGAATAATTGTAGTAGAGACGTATTTATTTTATTTCGTTGTTTCATTCAATGATCGAGCAATATTCTTCGACGATTGTGCCATCCGCCCCGTCGGCTGGCGCTAATAGTGGCGTTCCGACAGTCAGTAGTATGTCAAAGAGCGTTAGCGCCGACAGCAATTTGTCTTCGTATTGTAGACGAGCCCAATTGTTTTTGAACCTCAATGTTGTCCGCTACAAGCAGAGACACCAGCAAGAGGGTGTGTTGCACTCCGTTAGGTCGGGTTGTTGCACCAAACAACTTGACGCTTTACAATATTTTCCCTCTTCTTCTGCTTTGTCTGGCTCATTCGGTTTGATTTTCTTTGCCGCATTGTGAATATGATGGGGTTTTTGAAAATGTGCTTTGGCTGGCTTAGGCTTAAGGGTTTAAGCAAAACAGGCGTCTGTTGGAAAAAGACCAACTTTTGAGCGTTTTTCAATTCTTTGGCCAATCAATAAGAAAGTCTAATCTCAATTTTGCAAGCTTCTATTTCTGAAAACGTATAAAAGTTGAACGGTTTCTTGTTTTTTTTGCGGCAAAATTTATTATTTTTTTATACGAAAAATTTGCAATTGCAATAAAAGCGTCGGATTGAATGTTTGATGCTGTGTGTGCCAAGCTGCTTGGTTTTGTAGTGAAAAGTGACAAAATAAGATTGAATTCAAGTGCTTAACATGAGGCATTTTATAATCCACACTTTTTTTCTTTTTTGGATTTGCATTTGCTGAGATATTTTTGCAAAAAACTTGGGAGGCATATTGATATTTTTTCTCGCAAAGATTTTCTCTTCTGAAATTTATAAAGTACGATATCCGGGAGATTTTTTTAAAATTATTGTACAATATTGTTTTTGAGAAATTTTTGGTCTTACTGAGAAATCTAAATTTGTGCCAGAAAAATTTTGACTTTAAGACAAAATTAAAAGCTTTGCTCAAATTCCTGCTCGAAAAAAATATTAAAAGCTCTGCCAAAATAAACTTTGCGAGAAAATGGTTTAATCTCTGCGAGAAATTATAAATTGGTCAAAATTAAATTAAAGTTTATACAAATTTATACATTACATATTAAAGGCGGCTTTTCTGAATTCCACAACCAATTCCCGCAGTTATGCGAAAGCTCACAACAACAACAGTTAAAACTAAAGAAGCTTCTGTTGTTAAACAAGAATTGTCAGACGCTTGAGGAAAGCGGCGCTCGCAATGACTGCAGTTTCTCGCCGAGCTGCAGCAAAAAAGAGCAGTCGACTGCGCCTGCCGCTTTAAATATGCCATTCATGTGGCCGTCCACCTCCACTCCTTCGGGCGTCAACAACAAACAACAACACCGGTTTGGGCACGCGCGCGGCATCGGCTTTCAATTGCGTTGCGCCCAACCCCACCTTCAAATTTTTAACACAATCGCAGAGCCTTCGACCTCCGACTTTGCGCTGGCGCCGGAAAAAAGTGGGCCGACCAAAATTTTCGACTTTCTTTTTCTCGGCTCAATGGAAGACGCGTTAAACGTCGAAGTCCTCATGGTTGGTGTGGGACGTCCGAACTTTTGGAATAATTTGGGCTTTTGAATTTGTAGGAAAACTCGATAAGCCGTGTGATTAACATAAGCGAGAATTGCCCCAGAGCCGGTTGTATTAAAGACGACCCCGCCTATTTCTTTCGGATTCCGGTGAAGGACTCAAATGAGGCCAAGCTGTTGCCCTTCTTTGACAAGTCATTCGAGTTTATTGGTAAATTTTTCTTTTTATACGTAAAACTACTTACATCATTTTTTTGCTTTAGAAGCACGTCAAAACGGCGAGAAAGTGTTGCTGCATTGTCTCGCGGGCATATCAAGAAGTGCGACTTTGGTCATCGCCTACGTAATTCGACTACAGGGCGTTTCATTTAAGGTCGCCTACGACTTTGTGAAGAGTTGTCGGCCTTCTATTGAGCCCAACTTCAACTTTATTGATCAATTAATGAACTACGCGTCTCGGTACGTGAAGGACACCAAAGAGAACACACTAACATGGAGCAGTGAGCAAGAGGCTCAAAAAAAGAGCAGCACGTTGGTCACACCACCGACAATCAACGAGTCAGCAAGTGACTGTGGGCTGGCGCCGCTCCTCCACTCGCCAACCCCGTCTTCGGTGTCGTCTTTTCCGTCGACGCCGAGTGAGAATCGAAAACGCACATTTGACCAGAATCACTCGGCGCCGACCAAAGACCATTACACTAAAAAAGTGGCGCATTCAAAGACTGCGGGGCTTTGGCGTTGCCCTGCAGCCAAAGAAAGTGTTGTCGCCTTCCACGGAATTCTCGAAGCTAGACATATACAGTGCAGAGAACGCCGAATTTGCCAAAGAAACAATAACCGCAAAGAATATCGCCGTCTTGGCCGAGTATTACAATTTTGGTACCGACTTTAACATGTTTAACAATATTGCAATAGACAAGCAAGCAATTTTTTCCATTTTAATAAACAGTCCGGAGTCGGAATTATTCGACGACGGCTTGCCTTCAACTAACAACGATGAGAAGTCAGACCACAAAAACGATCAATCTGTGAACGAAGAGAAGGAAGACACTTTTGTCCACTCGGAAAATCGTCGGAGTCATTCAACTCGTGCGACTCGAGTGCGTTGACCAACGCTTCATCACATTTTAGCTTAGAAATTGCGGTCTAATAATCAAAAATAGTTTTGGGTTTTTAAGATGTGACATGTGCCAAAAAACTTGGTGGGCTTCTTATTTCTTGCTTTTCTATTGTCACAAGAGCTTGTTCTTTTAATTTATAAACAATGTAAATTTAATATCTGAGTTAAATACAAATAAATAATAATTTTGGGACTACAACAAAAAAATTTATAGATAAACCATGGTTTTTTGCTTTTTGAAACAAAAATACTAGCCGCAAAAATTTGACTTTTCAAAACTATTTAAATAAAATGAATTTTGCAATTAAAGAAAATAGAATATCTCCCCGATTTTTGATCGGCCAAGGGGGTGGAAAAACTTATGCCCGACAAATTGATTTTATAAAACGACAAATTTATTACGTGTTTAAAAAAATTTTTGTCTTGGAGCGATTTACTTGAATTTTCAAATTCAAAAAAACTAAAAGAAATGTACCTTCATTCTTGACCTATTATTAAATTCATTCCAATCAAATTTAAAATGTGTTTGCCTTCTGTTTCAATGAAAAAAAATTACTTCGCAAAAATATTCTATAGATAAGCGACATTGAAATACGCGCTAAAATTACTGTGCTTTAACTCGCACAAATAGCTGCACAGTCCTCTACTTTCGGCTTTAGGACTTGTTTTGCAATCTAGTCGTAGTCAATGAACATTTTGCAATAAAACAACAGATAGCCTTCGCTTTCCAGGACCTGGTCCACCTGCAAAATCACAAAAATTATTTACAAAAACAAATACTGAATACCGACCCGCTCTCGACTAATTATATGATCGTTGCATTTATACCAGTGTCGGCGCTGGTGTCGCACATAGCACGAGTAATGGCCGCTCTCCGTTGTCCCGTTGTGGTTCACTACCGCAATCAGCGTGTACCTACAGTAAAAAAAAGAGTTATGTCATTTTTACAAAATAAACCAACTTGTTAGCCAAACGCGCCAAATGTCGCAGTGACCCGTTCTTTTGGCTGTTGCCGCCGCTGCCTTCCTCCGCGCCATTGTTGTTCACACTAGAAGGTGGAGAGCCGACAGGATTGAGGTGTTGTCGCGTCTGATACTTGCGCTGTTTCTGATGTTGTTGCTGTGAGTCGCGGTACGCCGTCGTGTACGGCGTCAGGTCAATGAATTCCGGGTACTTGACTGGGTCGCGGATTTTTTGTCGACTGGCTGCCACCGTATGTTCGAAACGCTTCAAGTGAAAGCAGACAACAATCGGCAGTTTTTTCAGCGTCAGCTGCTTAACCGACTCCTCATAAGTTCCGCAGTTGTCGCATTTGATTTTTGAATTGGCGCCCAAATTTTCTGGCTTGACAAAACTGGAAGCAATTATTGAATAAAATGAGTATAAAGCAGCAAACGTGCACTCACTTTTTCAGACACTCTTCCAACGATCGTTCCGAAATGCCGTTCATGCCGCTGTTCAATGAAGACGCCGACGAAAAGGAGTTCGGCGACGCTTCCGTCATCACAAACGAGTTAGCGCTCAGCAAGTCCGTCATTATATGACTGTTGGCAGACGACGAAGGTACTGATGTCGCATTTTTCTGTTGTTTTGCGGAACAGCCGTTCAACTCAAGTGAAATATCCCAGTACGGGTCGACGGTCGTTGAAACTCGCCTATATACAAAAAATAATTCAAAAAAAATACACAAAAAAAAGTCAAAAACTACCCGCATCGTATACATGTGAGATCGCTTTGTAATTGGCCGGTGAACAGCCGGTCAATAATGCATTTGCACTCATGGGGATTCACTTTCATTGAAGCGCCTGAAAAAAAATGAAAAAAAAATTCGAAAATTGAACTTAAAAAAATGACTCTAAAGGAATACTGTGAACTCACTTTCCGAGTGTTTATGAAGGACATTGAGTGCGGAGATTAGGAATTCGTGGGCGTCGTGTTGCTCGTGGCCGGCCAGATGCTCGGCGTGGGTCCACACCAAATGTAGCATTCGGTGCGGCACGTAGGGCACAATTTCACCGCCATAAAACTCCTAAACAAGTCCAACTTAAATGCCATTGACAACCTTAGAAGATCGCAAATTTTTTGCCTGAAAAATATGCGATAATTCACACATCAGACAGTGGTTGGGCTTGTTTGAGGACTGCCCAGCCTGACAGAGGCAGTTGTGCTGGTCGGATAAAAAGTAGTCGCGCAGCATTGGGATGTGCATAAGCGTTTGGATTATGCAGTTCATAAAGCAGCTGTTGCCCAGGTTGACAAGGCCTCGAAGACCTAAAAAGTGCGAAAGGAGTATTTTGGAGGTGGCAAAAAGAGGGTTCGTCACAAGCAGTTGAACAATATGAAAAAACAGGAAGGAAACCAATTTTAATTGAAGGGATAAAATGAGAAAATTTGAAAAAGGCAAATTATAAAAAACACCGACAACTAGACAGGAAAAGTCAACGAAATTAAGGACAAAAGACGCAGTCAACAAGAAGCGGGACAAAAAAAAACAAACAGCATTTAAAACAAACAAAAAAAAAAGAAAACCGCGGACAACAGTACACCCGGACATAACGAGAAAAAGGACAAAAAAGCGGCGAAACAAAAAAAGAACAAATATATGGATAGAAAAGGAAGAGGACAAAAACACGGTCAACATGAAAAAGAAAAAAAAGCGGACAAAAAAACAAAAACCAAATTTTAATATTCCCTTGAAGAAGTTGGCCTAATCGATTTAAACAACAACAAAAACGAAAACAACAAAGAAAATAAAAATGAACAAACCTCTCGTGCTGTTTTGACTCATTCGAAGGACTTTCAACGAGTTCTTCCTGAACAACTTTGTCTCCGTCCGCCCCGGGTTCCAGTCGTACTTCAGGCTGAGGCCCAGCCGGCGACGCGACGCGTTCTGGCAATCGCGCCGCAACTTTTCAATCCGTCGGTCGTAAATGAAGTCATTACATTTCAGGCAAAACAACTCGCCAAAATTTGTGGAAACCGCTGCAAAAAAACTAATTAAAATGAATGGCCAGTGAAGGTTTATTAGGCTTAAAATACGAGACTCTAACAGTGATAGCCCCATGCTGCCTTAAATTCATTTTTTACAAAAATTTTAGAAATTGGAAAGAGAGAAAGGCCAAGGGGAGAAGGTGCAAGACTCAAACCTTTATAAAGTTCAATTATTTTTGATGCTCGAGTTGCGGAAAAGAAAAAAATGCTAGAGGGAGGGGTAATCCCACAAAATCTCAAGCTCTAGGCCAGGCCTACATAACGCTGCCTTTAAACATTTTTTGAGTTCAAAAAGCTTGTAAGTGTACGAGCCCATGAAACACTTAAATTACAAAAGCTATATGTTCTCATTTGCAAAATACGCTAAAAAAACCAACATTAGAAAAAAGAAAGCAAAAAAAGACAATAATTTCAAAAGTAAAAATTAGTAAAACGAAATAAATTTTTGATAATAATTTTATAACATGAATACGGTAAAAACTGTACCGTATTATGTTTAAAAATTATAAAAAAATTATATTTTAGAATTTTGCACCTCATTGTCCGCAACTTTTGTCTGTCTGTCTATTTTTCCGCACAGAAAACCCAAGTGCTGCAAAAAGTTTGACGAGGTTTCAAAAGCCGTCATTTTTTTAACAATTTTTTGGCGGACAGATTTGGGTTAGGATTCATGTAAATTCGAATGATTTTAGGTCTTCAACACGATATTTTGTCTCATTTTTCAAAACCAATTTAAAAAAAAGGTGGACAGCTGGTAAACAATCTAAGTGCGGCTATAATTTTGGCGGTGTCCGCACAAAAAAGAGCATAGACAAAACAAACTCCAAACAAAAAAACAAAATTGAAAAAAAAAATATTATTTATCGGTACATTGTGTGTTGCATACTGTATTCATGCCAAAAAATTTTGAAAAATTATTGCATTAAAATTTGCGACTTCTTAGAACCAGTTTTGGCGCGGACTATATTAGTCCTGTATTAGTCCGCGTCTCTATTCCTATGCGCGCCTACAATTGTTACGACCAAAAGCAAAATTTCAAAACAAACCAACGAACAAGCAAAACGAAAAAAAAAAAAAAACGAACAAACCCAAAAAGTGGTTGTTGGCGTGCATGTGCTTGCGTATGTGCGCCAGACAACCGAACGTTGCGCAATCGAAACAACAACACATTAGGGTGTTGAGGCGGGTGCCGCCGCACTCCTTACAATAGACTAACGACGCCTTAAAAAAACAATGAGTTAAAAATTGTAAAACAAAAAAAATAAAACTTTGGCGCAAATGTCGTGGGACAAGACTGGAAAGACGATGCGTTTTGCCAGCAACGGGTATTTCTTGAGGAGAATGTCGCGCCGCTTCGCCAGGTGCGTGCATGAGTTTTTCATTCTCGTATCTAGACGTTTGATTGGTTTAAGAAACGGGAAATGGACAAGACAATACCCTGGTTTCACTCATTAGACCACTTCCAGCGGTTTTTTTCACTTTAACGACTTTCTTTGGAAGGAATGAATCTCTTTAAATTAGATCATCCCTGCAAGAAGGCCTTTGAGGGAATGAAGCTTCCGCCACAAAGCAACCCTTTAAAGCTCATGGGTAAAGCTCGTATTTAATAACCTTTTGCAAAAAACTTCTTTCTGCCCCTAAGAGACTCCTTTAAAACAATAAAGCTCTCTTTTTAAATCTTAAAATTGTTGCCTTACTAACAAGAGAAGGCATTTAACTTGTAGTGGAATTTTCCAAAATGATGTTCATCATTCAAAAGAGCATGTTTTTCAGATTCGAAATTAAAATCTCATTATTGCAAAATCTAGCAGTACAGTACTTATTGCGGAGTTTAATTTTGTTTCCAAACTAATTCATTACTGTTAAAAGCTTTCCCTTGTAAGAGACTTTAGGACAAAAAGACTCAAAAATATTAAAAAAAATTATTGAAACGGAATTGATTTTTTTATATGGATACGGTGTACAACACAAAACATACCTGATTTAAAAATCACAAAACTATTATTTGGTTTACTATAATTTTTTTGTCTGTTGTCTACACACCCTTTTAAGAAATCGTCTAAAAGCAATAAAGCTGGTCCCCCAACTTAATCTCCTCTATACACTGTTCATTTGGTTTATTTTTATTTTTTGAACTGCAACGATTGTTTGTTGCCGAAAATTTGCATAATTTTGGAAAATTTCCAAATTTTTCGTTAAAAAAAAAATTTCCAACCGGGACAACACTCTTAAATGTAATAACGCAATTTTTGCAATGTTTGATGACGGAGAAAGAAAAACAAAACAATGAGGGAATAAAAGAGTTAATTGACAGCACGGCTAGATATGGTTTATGGCGCAATAATGAGCAATGGCTCAGCAACCCACTCGACTTTAAATACTAATTTTTATTGTCTAACGTCGGACAAAAAAGAAAATAGCATTGAAAATTGAGAAGGATGCAGAGACATTGCTCAGGTGCGTCATAAATTCTGCGGTTAATTTTAATGGCGTTCAGTGCTTTCGTTGGCAGACCAAATAAATTCAGACGTTTTCATAGTTCAGGCTGAAAGTGATTTGGAAGATTGGAATTTAGAAGGCAGCTTTAAAGCCTTAATGGGTTAAGCTTAATCTGTTTTCAAGGTCGTTTTCTTCCGTGTGAAATCAACTGGACTCCTTATGAGCTAAAGTAAAAGCACTATAAAATTTTCAGTCTTTTTTAATACAAAAAGGGTTTATAGCGTATGCCGGGTAAAAACCGAAAAATTTTCTGAAATTTTTAAGACAAAACGCCAAAGAAAATCTAGTCGTGACTGTGCCATACAAGTTCCGGGGGTTTGAAAACCAAAAGCTCAGGGATTCTCAAAAATCTCATCAACAAAAGATCCTAAAACATGAAAATTGTGGCGGTTTTTATGATAAGGACTAATGTAGTAGTGATGAGCAATAGCTCATAAACCCTTCGTTATTGTACAAACAAAAATGGAAGATTGCAATGGGAGAGACAAACTCAACGTGGACAACTATACCAGGCAGAAAATAAAATACTGTTTAGTACCTTGAGGGTATTATTACGAAATCTTTATTAACAACAACATTATTCTAATTTATAAACAATTTTGCAGCCTGGCCGTACAAATATACGTCAATGTTAAACAAAATGAAACAAACCTCTGAATAACATCAACTTATCAAAAATCAAAACAATTTTCAATCCTGGAAAAGTGTCCGCGCAGGCCAAACCGTCCTCCGGGCAAAAACAGTTTTTCAATTTTAATCGCTGGCGTCTCAGCTTTTAATCCAACTTCCAATTGTGCAAATCTCCCACAAATAGCAAAATGAGAAAAAAAATATTATTTTGTACTTTGAAAACAATTGGCCTTCAAACGGAGCCAAACCCTTAAAAGAACAAAATTCTTTTTGAATTTCAAAAATGAAATCATAAAAAAAGGAACGAAAGAAAAACAATTAACGCGTAAAGGCCAAACAGTAAAATGCAAAAATGTGAGTCGGCTCCCACCACTCACAGCCAAAAACACAGGGCCTTACCTAGGTCGACGGCTAAATTTCAATATAAACCCTTAAAAATTAAAGGACTTGAAGTATTACGACGAAATAAAAAAGTGAAAGATGAGAGCGTTTGTGGGTTACAGCCGAGGGTTGTGAGCCGAGCTTTTACGGGTAAGGAGTCATAAAGCCTCTCATATTTCAACGCTATAAAATTAACAACAAAAATTCCGGAGAAAGTAGAAGCGCGGCGGTTTCCAGTAGGTTTTACGGCCCTACAGTATCTAGACTCATCCGTTGGCCTAAACGCCTAGCACAGAAATTGCGATTCAAAGTTAAATCAACAGAAATCAACCCAAAATTATTGCGTTGTCTTGAACTAATAGCTTGAAAATTGAGACAAGGGCCATTTAAGAGATTAACCGTAGTTTCAACAGCTACCGTAGTGAAAGGATCAAACAACGGTATACACGCAAAAAAAATAAAATATAAAAAAAACAGTCACAGACAGACAGAATAAAAAGAAAAATTTTTGGCAAAGAAAAAACAAAACGATGCGTAATACCCACGTCAGAAGAAAAATATGGCCTAAAAAAAGGGGGTAATTTAAGCTTAAAAACGTAAGAAAAAAATCTGTTTGCGAAATAATCAATATATAGACAAAAGCAAGAGAAAGGGTAGATAGGATTTGGATAAACAAGCAAAGAAAAATTGAAGCATTCCTTTCACTTTTGACCAATGACCAGTCATAGATCTTCTTATGACCAGTGAAGAGTTATGGCCATGGGCTACGGTTCAATAACCCTATGAATTCAGAAACGCTATTTAAATAATGCTTCACGTCAGAGATAGAAAAATAGCGTGTCAAAATGAGAAGGATAATCATTTTATGATATAACTCATAATTGGTCATGGTACTCTTCAATTCCATTGTTTTATTATCGAACAAAAAAAGGGATTTGAGTCAGAAAATTGAGGGTGAATGAGCGATATTCATCTACAGTTTCAGGTTTGCGCTCTCTACTCCATTCGGTTGCGGGGCAAGACTTAGACCAATGATGGGCCATGACTCTATTAACTTCGGATTTCGAACTACTATTTGTTCAAGCAATAGGGAAAAAAAATAAGGACGGAAATAAGAGGGCTTAACACGGCCATTAGCAAAGCTAACAGGAGAGTAGGTCACTCCAAAGACTATATTGCTATAAGTTGGGAAAGGAGGAATCAGGCATTATCCAAGACTGTTGCTTATTGTTTAAAACCATTCATTAGTTCAAATCTGAAAGTTGAGTCAAAAACAAAAAGCAAAACAATCCTAGATCAAAGCCCGCCGGCCACAAGCTTTGATTGCAAATATCAATTTTCAAAAATTTTTTTGTCTTAACGCTTCACAGCCAGTAGTGGGTCATGGCTTAGTAACCCTTTCGTTTTTGAACAATATTATTTCTTTGTCTAACATCAGACACATAGAAACAGAAAATAGCATTGATAATTGAGAGGGTTACGGAGCCTTTACCCACCACTGCTCACAGCTCAGCCACTCAAGCAAAGTGAAGACTTCAAAAAAGAGAAAAAAGTCGCCTTAAACGTTGACGTAGAAACGAGTCGATTTGCTTTTTCAACGGAAAAAAACAAACAAAAGATAAAAACGTAAGCAAAGAAAAGGAATGAAATTGTTTAATTAAATTAGATACAACAAACATATAATAAATATTCTCGTCACCATTCCGTACAAACCATTTAAAATTTTTGGTTTGTCTGATTATTTATTGTCGTTTTCTCTGTACCTCAGAAACATCGATTTTAATTGGCTCAAAACCAAGAAAAAAAGACGTACGGACAAAAAAACGCAAAACTAAAAAATAGTAATAACGGCAATAAATTTTTGTATAATTTTCTCAAATACCGTAAATCCAGTAATCACTACAGTACAGTAATCAACAAAAAGTATTTTTAAGTTTAAAAATTAAAAAAACACTTATTCCATTTTAATTGTAATTTTATAGTTATTTAGTTCTTTTTGGTCGGCGTCGTTTAGTCTGCATATATCTGTCTGCAGTCATTTTGCCCTTGCATCATAATGCCCCCTTCCCTTTTAGGAATTCAATAATAATCTATTGTAAATGCTCTAACTGAATCCCTCTCTAATACTTCAAGCGTATGGAGCTGATAAACGGCTTTTTTTGTAAAATTTTTGAATGCCAATTAGGATAAAGGTCCTTAGAAATAATAGGCGCTATTTTTTTCATTACACGTAAAAAAGCAGTAAAATGTTTTACGGTAGGACTTCCTCCATTAACAACAGATAAATTGGCCAATAAACTGAATGAATGGAAAACAGATAACACAAAAAAATAAATAATAAAAAAAACAAATTATTAAAACAAAAAGCGTATATCCCCCAAATTTAATGTTATCTCTCCCGTTCGCCTTCTCTCCCCATAATTCTTCAAGCAATTAAGAAACAACATTAGCTAAACGCCTAGTAACCTTGCAGACCGTTATACACTTCAATCCTAAAATCGTCCTGTTTCAACAATTCGGCCAACAACTCCTTCTGTTCGACGGTCAGCTCACCACGAGGAAATTCGACGTTGAAGGTAATGTACAAGATGCCTTTGACGTTGTGGTTTTCCGCAAAAATCAATCCCTCGTCCTTCTTGCGGATACGAGCCCCAGGCCAAGTGATCTGAATTTATCAACATAATGTGTGGAAGGAGTGGTATAAAAATGAAACTACCTTGTCTCTGGTGACATGAACTTTGTGTCCGTCCAAGTGCGTAATGTCCATTTCGAAACCGCTCAACGCTTGTTGGAGGGAAATGGTGACGTTCGTGTACAAGTCGATGCCGCGACGCTCAAATGCTTTGTGCTTCTGTATACGCAGCTTGAAAATCAGGTCACCGGGATCGCCTTCGCTGTGCGGCTCGCCCTCGCCAACAAATCGTATCTCTAGTCCGTCCTCGGCGCCCATTTCAACTTCAACCTAAATTGTTTGGCAAATTAAAAGCCGCGTAAATATGGGGAATAATCTGTCAATGTCTAGTTTAAACTTTGAAATAGCTATTAATAACTAGACATACTACGTAATAAAAGCTTTATTCCTTCAGTCTCCGTCCCTCTAAATCAATATTCTAACAAATACTGATCAGTATGAAGGGGTGCTCTCATTTTTAGGAGACGTTGAAGGAAGGTAAAAGTTCGACTCCCAAGTTGCTTTTTTTGTTATTCAAAAAAATTTAAATCACCAATTGGTTATTTTTGAGCGTTGCAACGGGTATATTACATAGAAAAGCTTTAAAACTATAAAAAGAATGTGAATTGGTATTTTTAGCTAAACTTTTATAACGAAATAAAAAACTCAGACCTCTAAATGCTTTATTTGAGAGACGAGCTTGACGTTCGGGCACTCATCACAGACTTGAACTTGGAACATTTGGAAACGGCCGGCGCCCAATTGCTGTGTCCGCATCTCATTTCGGCAATTGCATTTTCGGGTGCCAGTCGTCTGTTTGTAGACCGACTTTTTGCGCTTGATTTCAACAAAGTTACCCGTGTAAATCTGAAATTAAAACAAATCGAGTGAAAAAGGTAAAAGTGCAATGAGCGTTCAAAAGCTACCTCTTCAAGAGTCACATATAAATCAGTTACAACGTCAGCACCACGCGGCGCTTCATTATCCCGCTCATTTGAGCCGCCAAAAAAGTCGCCAAAGAAGCTAGAGAAGGGATCGTGACCTTCAAAGCTGTTGGCACCCCCCATGTTGCTAACGCCTTCCTCTCCGGACCGATCGTAAATTGCGCGTTTTTCTTTGTCGCTGAGCACCTAAGGCACCATAGTTTGTAAAACCATTAGCAAAAAAAAGAAAGGAAAAACTCACTTCATAAGACGCAGACAAATCTTGAAATTTCTCTACTGCATCGGGGTCGTCCTTATTTCGGTCAGGATGATAAACCTTGGCTAATTCTCGGTAGGCACGTTTGATTTCTTTTAAAGACGCGGTCCTCGGCACTCCCAGAATACCATAGAAGTCTCGGCCGCACAGCGCCAACTGACCCGCAATATAAAGAAAAGAAATGAGAAAATAAATTTCTGACCCCAAATTCATCTGAAAACGTTTTAAATTTGATAGACCTAAAAAAAATGCAAGCAGTGAAAGCCATATATTTTTTTAATACAAAAAAATGTTTTTATATACACAATGTCGACCAAATTTCATAAAAAGGAAACGTCTTCGCCAAAATTGAAAAAGTAGAAATTAAAAAATTTTTGATGAGCAATTTAAATTAGTGAAAGCCAATATTGAACAGCATTTTAGACAATAAATGAAAGGCAACGTGCCAAAAGATGACACGACAGCCGCAGAAGAAGGAGCTGAAGCTCATGTTTGGCGTAAAATTTTATAAACATTTTTAAATTTACGCAAAATTTTGGCAGTAAATGTGACGTCGAATTTTGTCATTTTATTTGTTCTTGGCGATGTGTGTTTATCAAAATTTGAAACTCATTTTTTTTTGTTTTATGGCGAAAATCCCGGTTTAAGGAGCTGATTATCTGCAAAACAACACATCACATACCGTACTTTTTTACCGAAGAAATATTCGGTAAGAATAGTTGTGGTTTTTTTTTTAAAAATGTAAAAACGGCACATTATCAACAAGAATATTTTCCGAAGAAAAAAGTTAAAAAATTTATGAAATTAGTGCAGTTTTAAAAATTAAAATTGAATTTCCCACTTTTTAGGATAGCGAATGACACAAATTAAAAAAAAAAAAAAACAGCTCTGGGTAAACGCCGAAAACGATTAATTGCAAATTTCTTGGAGTCATTAATTATTTGAGTTAGAACATTATAATCAAACCACACTATTTACTGTATGACAATGTTAAGTAACGGAAAATGGGGCAACTGGTGTAAAATACAAAAGCTTTTGTAATTTTGGTCACTACTGAATTTTCCTTTATTGGTCTGTCTTTTCCCTAAAGCCAAAAAATCCTAAAAAAATAGAATAAGCGGACAATATAGGGCCGACCCATTAAATTTGTGCCTAGAGAATTACTTTTTTTACCCCCGTTATTTTAAAATAATAAAAAAGATCTAACCCTATAGATGACATATCCTACAGCAACAAAACGGAATAATGGCTAATTATTGTCTTTATATCAAAACGAGACATATAAAGTATATAATATTTAATTAATCAAAATTTTCTGTCTTTAAAATTAGCAAATTATAAAAATTTGGCATTTTTTTTTATTAAATTAAGTAATTACACATTCATAAGAAGTTTAAAATTTTGTACAATGTCAAACATTTGACTTAATAGGCAGTTTCTTCGTCGGCGATGTTATGCATGAGTTTTGCTTTATTGGCAATCAATTCGTTGCGCGCCTCGTCGTAGAACCAAAATTTGGTGGCGCTGGGATTTGCAACGTCATTCACGAATTGTGGATGTTTTGTTATTTTATCATTTACCACCGCAAAGTCAAGGTCGAAATAGCCCAAACCATTGTTGTCGGCTGGCTTCCAATCTAAATTTCCCAATGCATAACATTTTGTTTTATGTTTTCCAATGAAAATTTACATGCAAAAATTATAAACTTAAAAACTACCTTGATCCGGTTTTCCGTATTTGACAAAGTTTTTGACCATATGCGGATAATAATGCACCATTAGTTTTTCGGCGGGCGTTAACGTTTTACCTTTGTTGTGAAAACCAACAAAGAAAAACATGTCGTCGGCGTGTAGTCGGTGATTGTTCAACGTGAATGAAGCACTATAGGTTGTGCCGCCTTTGTGTGTATTAATCAACCCCAGTTGGAAGGCTATTCCATGAACCATTTCGGCGCGATAATTTCCGCCGTTGCCTTCTTCGAGAACATGCTCTAAAATATTAAGAATTATATGGGTTGTAACCAACAATGTCGGAAAATGGAGCTAAACTGAAGAATATTGAGCCAGCTCTATAGCTGTGGCCAGGAGGCTTGTTGCTCTGAAATTTATAAAACAATTGGAAAGGCTCGGCGGCAAAGTATTTTTGCCAAGGTATGAATTATCTGAATTTACTTAAAGGAAATGAGTTAAAGTTTATCAAAATTTCCAGCTAATTCAAATTTGATTGCCAATAAAGCAAAACTCATTGATTCATTAATAAAAATAAAACAATAAAAAACCTTCTGCGGGCAAAAAATATGTTTCATATTTTTCAAATACTAAAAAGCCTTAAAGCTTGTGAATAATCCGGTACGTTGTCCGAGTTTAAAATTTTAGTTGACTGGTCGCTGATTGACTAAAAAAATATGTGGCAAAATGTAAAAATTTAAAAATTAATTTTAAAAAGCTCACGTAGTGTACTTCATTTAAGCAAAAAAATGAGTTTTAAGGATAAAAATAGTAGTCATAAAAAAAATTAACTCAAAATTACTTGAAAAACTCGAAAAAACTGGTTTCTGCTTTAAATACTTGTTTAAACTTAAAAAAATTTGAAATTACTCATTTTTTTAAGTACTTCGTAGTACCCAAGTTTTTTTTAACAAAATTTCAAATGTGAGCTTATTAAATATTTCTTTTTTCTAAAAAGAAGCGTTAATTTGCTTTTGTTTTTCATTTACAATTGTTCAAAGTTGGAAACTTTTTTGTATTATACAAAAAATGCATGCATTAAATATAAAAACCTTTTTTCCATAGCTACGGCCATGTAAGCTGCTCAATTTGCTTATTGCAGTTCCGTTTTATTTTTTACATTTAATCTAAGTTTGTATGTAATGTACAGAACATAGGTTCAGGCAAGAGATCAGTGGAATGAAACTATAAAATAATTTACATGTTCATAGTCGGAAATTAGAACACTCAATAAGTCCGAGAACAAAAGATAGCTCAAAATCGATGAAAATAAACAAATTTTCTTCTTATCATTTATTAAATAAAAAATTATTTTTTAAAAAAGTGCATTTTGCCAACAAAAATAAAGTAGCCAATCAGCGACCAGTCAACTAAAAGTTTAAACTCAACCTTTGTGCCAATTATGCTCAACTTTTAGTTGACATCAAAAAAGGAAATAAATTTAAAAATAATTTGGATGCAAAATGCCAATTTTTCCGGACACAACGCCCATTATGTGAAATTCAAAAAAAGATTTACTTTTTACAAACTCGAAAATTCAAACCTGTAATGTCTGCCGTGCTTGTTGTCTTATTTTTCTCCTCTATAAACCGCAAGTGGATGGGGACGTAGCGGTTTAGGCACTCATTATACACTAACCTTGAGTAATACCCAAACGCAGCGCATTCATTGCATAATCCTTCCAGGGCAGTTACAGTGAGCTCATAAAGAGTTGTCGTAATGAGAATTTTGCGGGGCTAAATTGTTTATTGAATTGGATGCAAAATCTTATTTTTGAGAAATTAACCTGTAAATTGTTCTGGAGGACTTGTTTTATGTTGTAACCGGGAATTTGTGCGGAAGTCCGCATTCGATGCTGCGCCTGCCAGAGATCCAGTTCATGGGTGCATTGTGCATCAAGAAGCTCTTGCGCGTCAACTTTGCGTAAACACTCTACTTCGTCAAAGTTTTTTGTGTCGTTTTTTCGCAAACACTGTAATTTTTAAAATTTTTGAAAATGTTGAGCAACAAACCCTTTAAGGAATTTAGCCTAAGTCCTGCTTTTGTTTGAAGCTTTTTAAGTTTTTAAAACATTAATAATAATAATAATATATTTTCTAGTGAGGTAATACCTCAATTATTTTTTACTTAAATTGTACTACAAAAATTACGATACATATCACAAACTACAATTGATAAAAAAAATAGTTGATTAAAGCAACAAACCTTGAAATCGGCGAGTATCGCTTCCGTGTGCTTTCGATTGGCGTGCGGTCCGAAAATTCCTGTACAACTGCCAATAAATGCGCGCTGGAATATCTCTACCGACACGTCGGGGCTGGCCAACAACATTTGGGAAATAAACGCTCCGGAACTAAAACCGGTAATCGTAACTTGCTTTTTATCGCCGCCAAAATTTTCGATTTCTCGATTTGTCCATTTCAAGGCAAAAATTACATCTAAAAATAATGTTTATAAAATCTACTACATATTAAGGTCCAAAAGAAAACCTTACCATCAAATCCAATGTTGGGAAACGCGTAATGCGAATCAATGAATCCAAATATGCCAACCCGATACCCAAATGTAACAAAAACAATGTCATCAATTGCATATCGCTGGACAATCTCAAAATCGCTAAGCTCTGTCGGCGACCCAAACACGAAAGCGCCTGAGTAGATATAAAACATAACAGGGCATTTTTTTTTCCTTCCTAAAGCGGTTTTCATAACTTTTGCGCAATAAAAATTAAATAGCTTACAAATAATGAAAAGCTGGCGCATGAAAATGCCAGTTGAACTCCTATGACCTGTTATTTATTAAATTTCTTTCATTAAATATTTATAAGAAATACTGTAAATTTATAAAAAATTTACAGTAATTTCACAAAAAATTTAAATTTTAAAAATTGAATAATTTTTTGGGGTTTTTGAAAAAAAGAACGAAGGAATGCTACGAGTTGACATCTTGATAGATCAAATATTTATGCATATTTGCTTTGATTTTACTTCTATTGTATTTGTTTTTGTTTAATTTTTCGATACCTTACAACTTCCAAGGCGTAAAAACTCACAAAGCACTGCGATCCTACAAAAATATTAGCAGTCAAGCAATCTTCACTGATGTCATAATTAACGGATGCTGTAAACACCGATTTGGTCATGCAGGTTGGCCCATATTCGGTGGCGTCCAAAATGCCTCTCCATGGCTGTTTTGGGCGCAATTTTCGGAAACGATTGGCGCCAACTGGCGGCTCTGCATATGGAATTTTCTAAAGGTAAGTTTTACATTAAGGTTCAATAAAACGTTAAACTTACTTTAAAGACGTAAGCGGTTTTGTTATGTTGATTGCCATCAAGACTCTCTACGCTGGTCTCAAAGCCGCGCAAGTACCCCGATGATATTTTGGCTTGAACTAAATGATTAAGGGATAAAGGAATAAAAGGTGCAAACGTATCACCGTTTATCCGCCAAATAGAAGAAATTAACAGTAAATAAATAGCAATACGTAACTAAACGAGTACATGCAA
>JAWNMF010000562.1:0-135319 GCA_035044305.1 Drosophila nigritarsus
TGCCACTGATTTATATTGAGGAAAAAAATTTGGATAAAATTTGAATTTTGGTTTATAAATTTTTAGGAATGTGGAAAAATACATTATCAGTGAGCTCCAGCAAACTAATTTTGGCAAAATATCATTGCCAAAGTTTTGTTGTTCGTTGAAAACCATGTCGCTTTCCATTATAGTTTTCAGCCACCATCAGAATGCATTGTCCCATGTCTGAAATGCAAGCAAAAAGACTAATTAATCATAATTTTTGAAATTTAATCAATTCAAAAAATACAAGTCCACTATTATTATGGTTGTCAGAATGAATACAATTTATTATTGTGTTGAAGATGCCGTCTACAATAAAATTAAGCAAAACATAAAATCATTTGATTTTTGGATTACATCATCCGTTTTTTTCAATATATTTGATATTCCATCATTTTAAAATTTCAAGAAATTGGGTATTATGTCTAGACTATATTCCATTTTTGATACATCACAATTTAAGCCACTTTTTCAAATTCATCACCGATCCTGGGATTAGTTATCCACCGCAAATTGAAAATTGTAGTTTCATTTTCAATACCGTCTACCAGCTACCGTCATTCAATTTTTACCGTCGTCGTCATTTTTGAAAAAAAAATAAAAACATTTCACTTGAATTATTTTGTGAATTTATTGGAGATACAGGATCAATAATGCAAATTACTAAAATTGCATGGCTCAACATACAAAAACCACAGCCAAAAATATTTGAAAAAGTTTCAATTTATTTGCTGTTCAAGGTTTTCAGTTGCATACCACCACATTCCAAAAAGACAACACACAACTTCAAATGTTATCGTCTTTATTACATATTTCTTCTATTTCAAGCTTAAAAAATTTATATTTTTTTAATGACACCTGGTTTGTATTATTATTGCAATCATGGATCCGTACTGTTTGTGATATGACCCAATGTAATTTATTATTACAGTACCGTATTCAATTTATTGGTTATTGTTGTATTATTTCGTTCATAATGCTCGTCTCAATTATTTTGATGAATTGTGTGATATGGCAGGCCATCCCAAAAAAAAAACAAATTGATTTTTTAATAAAATCACATAAATCTGAATCAGTTTGTGAGCATTAATGTTGACATCAATTTTGCAGCAAAATGATCAAACAATGCATTATTAAAAGCAAAAAAATTATGAATTGAAGCTATTTGTTAAATGTGAATACTTGAATATATACCCAGTTAAAATTCTGCTCCCTAGAAATTTTATTTTGTTCATTTCAGATCCGCTGTCAATTTATTACAGAAAACTTAACATTTGATTATCATATTCCTTTTTCAAAACTCCGTCGTTATCTGAAATTAATCAATGGACGAACCACAATGGAAAATGTATAATTTATGATATTATTATTATTTTTTATTTATTCTGCATTCATTTTTTGCAAAGCCACTAAAAATGTTATCCACAACACATTTATTTATTGTTGCTTTTATTGAAATTGTAATAAATATCATAACGACTGGTGTTTCACAAAACATACCCTGTTATTTTTCTCCCATTTTTTGATTGTTTGTTTTTATTTATTTTATTTTTATTTTCACAAGCAAACAATTTTAAAGTGTGAATATGGACAAATTTTTTTTATCATTTATTTTTGTTGAAGTTTTTTATTTTACAAACCGTTCGTTTTAACCCATTTATTTATTTGAAAATACGTTCTCGGAAAATCAATCAATATCATACACCTTAACACATAAGTGGCAGTCTTTGTTTTTCTAACCAAAAAAATTTAGGCGTGGTTTTCGCTCGCAAAACACTTCAATATTGCGAAAGAAACAAAAATTAGGAGAGAAAACGAAACCATAATTGAAAATTGATGAGCGATTTGAAATAAATAAATTTTAATGGAATAAATTTCTTTTTAAGAATAAAAGTAAATTGTCATACATTGTTTACCAGATGAACAAAATTTTCGCACTGGTAAACTGCTCTCCTTTCATTTTCCTTGATAAAACATAACACTGTGGCCGAAGTCCAGCTTAGTGCGGACAAAAAAACGCAATATTATGGAATCAATAATCTAATTTTTAAAATCATAATTACGGTACATTTAATATTAATTTTAAATACATTTTTGTGGCGTTGTGATTTCATTGCGGTACCCAAATTTTTTAATCAAATAATACGCAATGCCACGAAAATGGCGGGGTACTATTTTAGTTCATCCCCTCCCAGACCATTAACATTTTTTTCAAAGTTTTTTTTACCTTAGGGCACTCTACTTTTCGTAATTTACTATGTTCGGATGTATCGCAATATTTATGGCAAAAAATGTTTTTTGGTTCAGATGTTATGTATCATTTGTGGACCTATATATCTCAGCAAATATCCTTGTAAAATAATGTAATTTTAATGCAATATTCTCAATAAAAAATTTTATACCGTAGTTATCATAATATGTAATTAGAAATATTAAGAGAGAATTTATTACCGTAGTTAATTGATTTTGTGATCATTTAAAAAATCATTACGATTAAATTGTCATTTTGAAACTATTTTTTAAAAAAAAACTTTGAAAAAAAAGTGAATGGTTTGAGGGGGAGGGATAAACTAAATGAGTGCCAATGGCGGAAAAAAACGTATTTGAAATTAACATTAAATGTACCGTAATTACGATTAAATTTTTTAATTATTGATTAAATAATATTGCGTCTTTTTGTCCGGCGTCTTTTTGACTTAGAGCTTAGTACAAACCTGGTGTTTAATCACCATAAATTTTGTAGTGAACTTAAAATGAATGAAATGAAACATCATTTTTCTCCCTCGTAGGCTTATGTGTAAACCTATCCCGTGCTTCCCATTTTGTTGTTGTATTAGATGTTATTTACGACGTGTTATTGAACTTTGAGCAATGCCAGTTATGTTCATTCATCGCGCACATTAATTGATACAGCAGCAAGATTGAAAATTGATTGAGTTCTTGTGATTGCCTATGCTTTATGCCAAAACACCAACGTGCAGTCCTACCTAAGTCGGTTCCCCACCGAGAAACGAGTGATTAATTCGCATCATGAGTCGCAATTTTGAAGTATTGTGAGTTGAACTTTTATTATCCATCACCAACATCAAGATAGTTTAACTAGCGCTGTAGATCGTCGCTTTGCAAATCAATTGTTTGTACCTCCACAAATTTGATTAGCTAATTCTCATTTTTAATGTTGCTACAGACTTTAACAATTTGGCATTGATACCTGGCCTAATAACCATGCTTATCTTATTGGTACTTTTGCAGTTCATGCCACACCACTCAAACTTTTAAAAATGTTAACAAACAAAATGCTAAAATTTGCATTACATTACATAAATTAAAGGATTATTTTTTTATCGTTTGCTTTTACGGTAACTGTTTTTGAATTTCATTTTTTTCACTTTTTCACATCTTTATTTTTTTCATTAAAATTCAAAGAAATCATTACTCAATTAGATTGTACAATGCAATTCGGGACCATATTATAAAAAAATATTTGGTCCTTCAAATTTTTCACCTGCTTGATTGCCTCGTAAACGCATTGTACTATTTGCAAACGCATTTGCGACTTGTGGAGAGAAGTTTTAGATTTTGCAACCATTCAACAAAAGTATTATCATCCCACGAAATTATTTCATATAAATCAGGCAACTTAAAACCACGTAGTTCATTTAAAAGTAACTGTAGAAATGTAAAATGTAAAAATTTTACAAAATACGCTCTGCTATTATTTTTATTACACTGTAACCGCGCTGGTCACTGTGTTTTTTGATTAAGTCATCCACTTTTCTAATTTAGGAATGATTTTGAATTAAATGACGTCATAAAGAAAAGTTATAATCAAATTTATTTAAACCAATTTAATACAATCGAAAGGATGGGCAACGCCATGTACGGCAATCGTCTCACTTGTTTTGAGACTGTAGAATCGTGTGAGTTAAAACTTTGATTAATTAAGATTATATTAAACAAGTCATCCTTACTGTATGTATTGATACCGTATGACTGACCTTTCAATTTGCTCAATGCTTATTTTTGTTTAAGGTGCTCAAGCGTGTGCCAAATTCGAGTGTGTTTATGTAGACAAATGTGACGGCGGTTCATCGCTTCATTATGTTTGCTTGCCGTTCGACACTCGCTTTTTTATGTGAGTTGCATTTAATTTGGTTTTCATGTTGTATGATATATATAAACTTGATTTCTTAAAATCATTTCCTTAAGCATTATTAAATTTTAAACTTATGTTTAAGTTTTAACACATGCTTTTTAAAGTCAAGGCTTAGGGTTAGGTTGACATTTAGAGCTACGCTTAGGCTTAAGGTGAGACAAAGAGTAGATTTAGGGTTAAGGTTAGGCTTAAGTTGCGGCTTACGCTTTGGTTTAGGTTTAAATTTAGGTTTATGCTTATGCATAGGCTTTAGCTGTAGGTTTGCGTTTTTCTAAAAAAACGTTTTATGTTGGTTTTGTTTAAAAAAAAAGAGCTGTCTTAAGTACGATTTGGATGCCAAATGTGTATTCAATAAGCCAGATTGGTGTGATTTAGTTCTTTTTAATTATAGCCTCTTTTCGAATGGTGGTCTTAGTTAAAACCTTAAGTTTTGTTGTTGTTTTTAGGTGGTTACTTGTTGGCCTATTTCTCTTAGTCGCCCTGTGTTGTTCGGCAATCGTCGTGTGTTATGCGATTCGGGCGATCCGCGCCTCGTTTCGACACGCCCTTGTCACTGAGAATGATATTGTATTTTACAATTCGGCTAACGTCCATACATTCCCGCATTCAGCCGTTTATAACAATGGCAATCAAACAAAGTATTATCCGACTCAGCAAAATTATGGTAAGCATTATTGATATTTTCTGGACTCAAGTTTATGGTTTACGCTCCGGCTAAATTGAAGTTTATTTTTAATTTTTTCCTCCACTTTAAATTTAGGCTTTGATTTTAACTTTGGCTTAGACTAAAGTTTTTTTTAAATATTTTGGTTAAAAAAGCTTTTATTTTAAATATTTATTTTCAGAAACGCGTCATCCGGCAACTAGAAGCACCTTCAGTTTCAGTGGCTTAGGCGTTGTGCCGTATCCCACCAAACACAGTCAACAACAAAAATAAAAAAATCCAACAAACAAAATTCTTCCAGCATTTTTTTACATTTGATACATTTTCGCACTAAATAACGGGTTGATTTTCATTTTGTTGTTCTTATATAACATAAGGTATTTACACATTAACTTTTTGTTTTAAAGCCCATCTTATGCCGAAATCACTTGACGTCAAGTTTGGCCTACAGTAAAACATAATTTTTTCATTTACAGTATTATAATCGCTGTTTATTTTTGCCTACTTATTAGTCTGATTTTGAAAAGTTATCTAGAAGTCCTTCGCATCCCTTAAAAAACAAAAAATAAATTGTTGAGTAATAATTAATGACCGTTCATGGAAACATGATTTACTGATGTAAAAGGCTCCTTTTTGGAGCTTTCAGTCCAAAATGAGTGGACATAATTTTAACTTAAACCCATAGATTTTGAATATGAGTAAAACTTAATCTACAGAAACACTAAAACTTCCTACTGTTTTACAACATAATTGACAAACAAGTCTCTAAGTTACTGTAGAACCATGAACTAAGCAACCTTTTGAACTTAAATGAAAGCACTGCATCCTTCTCATTGTTTTAATAATAAGACATCATTCATTCGAAGTTAAAATCAATAATACAAAAGCAAATAAAAAAACGATCATTAATTATTACTTAGCCAAAATGTTGAATCCAAAATAACAAGTTACTTGTGCTTAACTCACCAATCAAATTAAAAGTTGACGGAGAAAACGTCAGCTGAAAGCTATAAAAAGGAGGAACCACAATTAAATTTTTTGGAGGAAAGGTGAAGCGTGGGGAGAAAAATTGATTATATGAACATGGTTAAAATTGCAGGCTAACCGACCGGGTCCGACAGTAAAACTGTCAAACAAAAAAAGATTTTTTATTACAATAAGTAGAGGCACTAGCAAAAAAAGAATGCAAACATATTTTTTTGTTTTGCTGGTCCCACCGCCTTCTCCTCTTCTCCTATTTAATTTAATCTCTGTTCTCTTTTCAGTCTTCATTCCCCCCTCTTACTCTTTGCTCACTTTTTCTTTTGCACCTTTACAATCCAATCGATTAGGCATTACAATTCTTTTTTTGTTCACCATTCATTTGGATTTTATTCTTGTTGACAAAATGTTTTTCTTCATTTTTATATTTTGGTTTTTAACTCTCTTCCCCCTCTTGCGTCCCTCTTTTCTCTACTCCTAATTCACGGGTTCCAAAAAACGACTAATCCTCTAAACGACTTTACCCCAACCCACTCTTCCATTCTGTTTTGTTTGGATGTCTCTCCCTCCCTTTCTTCCTGTAGCACTCTATTTATTTGCTTGTCTATTTCTCTCTGCCCTCTTTTTTGCTCCATTTTATCTATCTCATTCTCTCTCGCCGTATTTTTTTCTCTCTGCCCGCTCTTTCTCCCTATAAAGCTTTCATCCCCCCCCTTCCACAAAAAAAAAGAAATTTGTAACTTAAAATAATTTGTACAGTTTTTATATTATTCGATCAATTTTATGCGCAATCATTTTTTCCTTTTTTTTTGTCTGACAAACTTTTTTTTGTTTTTACGCAAAATTTGGAGATTGAGTGCGAATTTGGCTGTTTTAGTTTTGCTTCAGTTTTTGAAGCTTTTTTTGGTAGACCGTAATTAGTAGCTTTTAGTATTTCCTTGTTAATGTGAGTTTGTTAGAAGCGTTTTTGGCATTCTGTCTCAAAAGTTAGAGAAATAAAAATTCCCTTTTTATGATGTGAAAAACGCCTTACATACTAAACGTTGACAAAAAAACCTCAAAAATTTGAAAAATTAGCCGTGGCAGGACCAAAAAATTTACATTTTGCAAATTTTTTTTAAATGAATATTTGGCGTGGGGTCTGAGTTCAACTTTTTATTTGACCAGTCGCTCATTGGCTAAATTTTTCTTTGACGAACTGTCTATTTTTTTGAACGATGTTTTATTCTAATGTTTTTTTGTAGAAAAAATCAATTTTTTTATGTTGTTTTGAAGGATTATGCATAATGATACAAAATATTTTTATGATTTGCAAAGTGTATTATAGCAACAAACAATACATTAATAAATTACAGCAAAAACACAATTTTAATTACTTATATAAACCTTCTTTCTTTATAGCTTATGTAATATCTATCAACAGGGCTTGTTTTCTGGTTTTTTTTCTTTTGTAGACGTTATGACATTTTCATTATAAGTTAAAATTCGTTTCCTTATAATTTACAATTTAATTTTTTTTATTTAAAATTTTTTTCCATTTTTCCTTATAACAATCATTTCGTGTCCAAACGAGTCATTCTCTTTGCTCTTTTCCTTAGTTTGCCTTTCTATAATAAGTTAATTCTAAGGGAATTTGGCTTTTCCCATTTGACAACTACATTAATTTGAAACAGATAATTGGGTGTAATTTCACTTTGTTTAGATTTGAGCTAGTTAATTACCTGGAAATTGATTGGAAATAAATACTTTGGTTAATTATGAGGGCAGCCGCAGGCACCAACTCAAAAATTATATTGACGCCGAGTGGAAGCTTAAAAATTGCCGACCCAAACCACATTCCTTCAACTGTTTCGTCAACGGCATCGACGTCGTATCCTTCGCCGGTTTCTTCGGCGCGTAATTCCCTCTATTACGCTTTGGAGAATGATGAATTTGTAGATGGGATAATTGACGAGTTTGAAGCAGTTGGTTTGTATTTTTTTCTTTTTTTTTTTGAAAGAAAAACTTTTGATGTTTTTAATTGGCGTTTAAAGTTGTCTTTGGCATAATGCCTTTTTTTAAATTTAATTTTTTCTTAGAACTACTTTCCAAAAATTTGTCACCTAAACCTGTTTGTCTACATATTTTAAATTAATACACTAAGATTTTTAATAAGAGCATACGGTAAGGATTAACGGTATGCATTTTTAAGATTCAGCGCTCGTCTAGAAAATAGAAATCTTAGAGCGCTAAGGTATTCAATTTTACAGCATTGATGTTTTCTGTACACACATTTAAATTACAGTATTGTACTTTAAACTATTGTAGTCTGCAGTGAAATTTTAATACGGTTTGTCGTTCAATATTGCAGTGAATGTTATACAGTTTTGACGAATAACCATATCATACAGTATAATTTTTAAGTACTGTAACCTACATTATAAGGTTTATCAATATCGGAAGCTACAGTACAAAATATCGTAACACTAAGTATAAGAACTTTGTTCTCCCACTTTCTTACAACACCATTTTGAGGCAAGATTCAAATCGACGACGAATTGCACCTGATCGGCGACGGTACAAACACACCATTGCTCAGCCCGAAAGCCATCGCATTTCTAGCGGCCAATTTCGTATTAATTGCGCTAGCCATAGCCTGGCTGGCGGCGTGCAATTTCCGCCTTGACATTTTTTCAACGATTTTAATTGCGTTGGCCGTGTGGGCGTTGGGCATCAACGCGCTAATGGCGCTTCGTGTGTTTCGACGAATCAAGGAGCAGAGCTTGCTGGCATGCAAGGCCGACGACTTTCGCGATTACGTCGTAATACCCTTTTTTTAAATTAAATACTGTTATATACAGTATGTTTTTCAGCGCCGCGTCAACGATCCATCGACATTGCCTACCTCGTCAATAATCCGGAGTGGAAGTAAATCCAGACCGTCTAGTTACTTTTCAATTAACCAAAGTCATAACAACGGGCCTGTGTTTGTATGAAAGTTTTTTTATCCCCAGCTTTGTCTCAATATTTGCTCAACTTTTTTTTCACTTTTTCTTTAATAATAAAATTTTTTCATTAACATTTCTGTGAAGAATCAATTCTGGATTAACATTGAGGGAGCTAGTGCCAATCTCACAATAGCAGATAAATGTTATGAAGCGTTAATTACTGTTGAGTACTTTTAAGGAACTGTTGCTAACAGTTAAATAATTGGGTTCTTTTAAGGCATGGCCAATTTATTGTTTCCTTTGCAAATTAAAGTTTTGATACTTCAGACTGTAGAAAACAGTTTACAAAGCATAATTATGAGTCTCGTCGTCTTAAGTCTCAATTGCACTGGTTACAAAAAGACCAATTCTATGCGATAATATTCGACATAACTCACATTTACGCTATGGCTTAGACTTACCCCCATCGCTGAAGACTTAACCTCCTTAAATCTTAAGTAGTGCTAAACTTAGGCAACTCCAATACACTGGTAAGCTTCCTAAAACCTTAACAGCCGTAATCATCACATAGCTCAGCTCGCTATTAACACCGAACCTTTACAAAATATTAAAATGCCTTGCTTAACCGCCTTCAAAAACCATCCTTTATTGTCCAATGTAAACCATTCTAATATTACTGTCAGAAAAAGAGACAGCAAATTAATACAATAATTCTTCTTTGTCAAGGCCTAACCTTTCACTCTTTTAAGTGGCAGTCAAAAAAAAATGAAATTAGGCTTTTAAACCTTCGGTCTTCTTTTGGGCAGACTCCTGGTTTTTTTCGATGAGTGATACAAGTTTGCCTTCTTTCGCTAAAATCTTCAACAACTCCACAATAAATGGCGTGTAGTTGTGGCGGCGGCGCGCGTTCTCCACCTTGTAGCGGCGGTTCTTCTCCTCCTCCTCGACAATAACGTTTTGGAGATGGTGGATTTCTTTAGCGACGTCCTCGGAGTCCATTCCACTCTAAAACTCAAAAAATGTTAACTTGTTCGGGAAAGGGAAAGATGATGTAAAATAAAACAAACGTCTGTCAGTTGGGCCAGCCTCTTTTCGCTCTTCTCCTTACGATCCGTCACAACCGCCATCAAATTAAAGTGGATTTCACCGGCGCTATATCTGAAAATCTAGCACTATAATTAACAAGAAAATAATGGCAACCAGTTACAACCACTTGTCAGTAACTCAAAAATTTCCAGATACACCTCCAAAACACACAATAAAATTTATTTTACCGTTCGATGCGATTGTTGATAATTGGCCGGGCAACACTCAGCCAATCGGCGCCCTCTGGAACGTCGCCAACAAGAACCGGCGCTTCTTGCAGCCCGTCTAACTCGTAAATTTTGCCTTCCACCGGCACATAACTGATAAAGTGGTAGTTCTCGTCTTTTTGACCCTTGCCAAAGTCAATCTCCAGGTAGTGTTCGCGCGCAAAGCTGTTGTGCACTTTGCGAATCTCTTCGCAGTTGCTTAGCCCCAGGCCGCGGCTCTGAACAACAAATTTAAAGTAACTTGTAGAAAAAAAACTCCAAAAATACCGCTGGATCGAAGCCGGCCGTGAAACTGCGGAAGTCCTCTAACTGCTTGCCCAAGCTAATATCCGGACTGTTCGTGTTTAAAAGTAGGTTAATGATAGCCTGTGAGGCACACGCGTTGGCGATTACCTCCAAAACAAAAAAAATAATAAAGAAAAGTGAAAAGGCATAGCGAAAGTAACACAATTTCAAACACACTTAATAGAGGACAAGTATAACAGCAGTTCAACGGTAAATATGAGCGCATCAACTGCCCACCCTGTAAGATAAAGAAAAAATTAATGGAAGGGGGAAGGGGGAAGGGGGAAGGGGGGGGGGGGGGGGTTGGATAGCGCAAGCTAGGTTGAGACGCAAAATGGTCTTTGCTAAACGCTTCACTAAAGAATAAATTACCAGTTTTCGGCAGTAGTATGGTATGGAGATAATGAATGACGCGCATATTACTCATAATAAAACATAAAAAAAAACAGAGTATAGCGCCACTTTTAATTTTCTGCTACTATTTAAGTCTTTCGTAAAACGATAAATGGTCACTTTTTATTTCTCTTACATAACCTAAGTTTATGTCCCACATCCCGCTCCATCTCAGTTTCTTGACATATTCAGTGTCCTTTTTCAATTACACTGACTAAAAATTATAAAACACCTGTTGAGCAAAAAAGACGTTGGTCGCCTCGGGTGCCAATTGTCCGCTCACTTCATCGCCGGCGCGCCATTTAAATAAAAAAATGAGTCCATGCACAGGTCTAAAGCCAAATTCAAATCAAACAAAAAAAATCGACAAAAAATAATTACTTAAATTCAGTAAAACATTCGTCGTCCAGCGAATACAGCTCTTCAACCTGAACGCCTTTTACACCAAAACTGCGGATTAGTTCCGTGAAAACTCCGGGATCCGATTCAATCAAACACCAATTTCCCGCGTCCGACATTTATGTGTTTGAAAGTGAATACAAAAAACCTAAAATGACAGTCCAACATATGGAAAAGTTTCTTAACTCAAAAAATTCAAACAAATTTCCCCACTCCCATACCGCTCTTTTAAACACCAAAAACATACATAAACCGCTCTTTCAAATCCACCAGCATGGAGCTCATATAAAACAAAGATATAAATTTAAAACACGACCGCCTATATTGTCAAAACAGTGTAACAACCACTCAAATAGTATTTTCATACAATATCGCGGCATACCTCCCATTTAGCTAAAAGTTAAACCAGTCAACATAAAAAAATGCACAGACTATAAAACAGCCGAGTCACATCACTGGCTTTATCATACTTTTTACTAAAAAAATTAGTTCAAAGCACAAAGCAATAAACATGAATTTAATTTTGAAATAGCAAAACGTATTCCCTTACAAACCCTATAAAGCAAAAAATAAAAGTACACAACAAAACAATATTAATAAATACCATACATTAGCCATAAACTAAAGGGGAACCAGAAAAACATAAACATCATAGAAAAAAAACAGATTTATTTCAACGAAAAAAATTCATCAAATATCATACAAAAAATGGCATAAACTTTCAAAACCACAAAACCCACAGCTAAACTCGCATTTCAAAACAACTTTAATTATTTGATTCCTTTGCGCTGCACGCCTTCTTGCCCGAGTCTCTGAAACTAAAAATATAACAATTAATCCAAAATTTGTGAAGTAATCTCGAGATCATCAATAATATTATGAGAAATGAGATCTATGATTATGTATATTCAAAAACAGGTAAAAAAATCTGTATTGTTTTGACACAGTTCTCATCCTAGCTCTAAATATTTTATGCCTACCAAATATCACTACAATAATGGGTTGTCGCAAATTAGACATAGGTTTAGTCCGGATGCCATGCGGCAAATTTATCGTAAAATTGTTAAAAAAAAAGTGAACCTCTTTCTCCGAGTTCAGGTAAAATCAAAAAATAATACCAATACACTCCAAAACCACATCAAGCAAAAAATTCAGTGGCAAACACAGCTTGCCCCAGCAAGCAAACCATACAGAAAAAAATTAAAAACAAACTTTTTAGCTTTGGAAGGACACGCCTTCCGATGCTTTCGACAGTGGTGGTGCCTGAGGTGATGTTTACATCTGTGGCGGCGCCCATGCTTGCGGTCATTTTCCGACGAATGCTTCACATCCACATCTTTCGAGCTGCGTTCTCTGAAAAAAAAACGAATATAAAAAATTCCAAAAAAGAAACAAATTGACTCACTTTGAGTTTTTTGGATCTTTATCCCGGGCACGTCGCTTGCTTCGATCGTGGCTTCCACTACGGCTACGACGACGGTCGCGCGGCGAGCGACTCCTCGACCTGCTTCGGTCTCGACTCCGTGACCTTTCCTTGGCATAGCGTGTTGTATGATCATCTAAGGCTTGCTTTGCTATTTCGGAAAACATTTTTTCAATTTTTTTCTGAATTGGAACTGGGATTCGGGGAAAGAGTGTGCCATAAAAATCCAGTTTCGTAAGCATCATGCGCACCAATTGACTGATTGTTATCTTGTCACCGCCACCGGAACGCGGATCAATCTCTTCATCATCCACCTGAAAAATACGACAGAGATAAAAAAATTAATCCAAAAACCGATACCAAATAAGGCTCCATCCACGCCCAGAGATCAGCTGGCGGCTGGGTGTACCGAATGTACATAAAGCCCAAACCACGAAGGTAAACCGATTGTGCGCTGTTAATCATCGACACGAGTTGTTTGCGAGTAATTTTTAACATAAACATTTTGTATAATAGACAGAATGCTGTGGAAATAACGCCACCCGCGCCGACGCCACGAACCTTAAAACCAAAATATACTAAAAAATTAGGTGGCCTAAAATACTTACGCCACCGCACATTCCAGTCATTCCTTGGGTTTTACGCGTTCCCCTCTCCCACGGCTCCAAATGACCAACCTTAAAAAGCATAGCAAAGTGCAAGAACAAAAAAATGCAAACAAACTGATACATTGTAATAAACTTCGTCGACAACTTGTTGGAATGTGGTGACTTCGTTCAAATAATTTTTGTAGTAGGTGCTTTGCACAATGTTTTCCAAAACTAACGTATTCAAATTCATGGTCATTGCATTTCCCCATGTTGGCAGAATGTTGTTCTTCTTTGTGATCTTCTGTAAAATAAATCATAGATGAAACGTAACTGTAAAATAGCTCAGCAATCCTATTTTTTGCAAAAAAATCTATGTTGTTAAACAACATTTAACATATTAAAGAGTTACTTAACCATTCAACAACTCTGGAGTGAATAAAAACAAAAGAAAACTTACTTGAACATCTGGAATGGAATTGTCTGTCGCGTCGTCCTCGTACATTACTTCATTGCCCGAATCAAAGCCCATTACCTCTCGGAAGTTGGGTAGATTGTCTTGTGCTTCCATGCCTAAACTTCTACATAATAGCTAAAACGCAGTCAAGTCTAAACTCAGTTTTGCTCAAAGCTTTGAGCAAAACTGAATGACAAAATTTCCAAAATTTCTTTGAGTTCAAAGAAATTTTGTCAGCTTTATATTGTTAAAAACCTTTCATTGAAAAATTTTATAAATTTTTTTGAAAACAAAACGCCAAAAAAAACTCTAAAATTTTTAAATTATAAAAAAATTAGCTAAAAGCAAGCTATGTTAGCATCAGCATAGCTCCAAAACGAGGCTGGAAAGTTGTCCTCAAAATTTTTCTAGGATTTCTTATAGACAGGACTAAAGTTTAAAATGAAAAAAAGTGGGAGTAATCTCATTAGTTTTAAAGCTTGAGAGGCCTAAAGTTAGCTTAAAGCAAGCTATGTTAGCATCAGCATAGCTCCAAAACAAGGCTGGAAAGTTGTCCTCAAATTTTTTTTAGGACTTCCTATTAGGACAGGACTAAAGTTTAAAATGAAAAAAAGTGGGAGTAAAATGTTCCGATGGCTCAGTGGTAGTGTCGTTGCTTTTCTTCTTCCCGTCAGATTACTTGGAAGTTTTTAATATTTCTCATATTTTGCTAAATTTTTAAATTTTGAGCCATTTTTGAGTATTGATTTTTTTCAATGAAAATTTATCTTTAAAGTAAAAATACGTGAGCAATAAAAATTAAAAAATTTTGAATTTATTTGTCAACAATATTTTCCTCACTTTCAAAATCAAATTCTGATTTTTTTTTTAATTTTTTAATTTTTTGGATTAAAGTTGGCTGCACCGAATTTCAAAAAAATGCCCCTAATGTTTCTGCATTTATGCGTTCTATGCACTTGCTTTGTTTTATGCTTTGCATATATTCTTATATTTTCAGAATTTTCTTTGCCAGGAATTGCTATTTTAAAAATCAAAAGCATCAATCAGCGTTAAACATCAAAGCGCTGCGAAAACATGTTTTTTATAATTTTTAGCGCATACAAAACATTTCAAATTTAACGCTTTATGAGCGCTTGTTAATATATTAACAACTCTATATTCTATAATGCTTTAAAAAATTTAATTTAGTTTATGAATAATTTAATTTTCTCATCTTCAAGCCGTGTTACTACTCGTCAGTCTAGTCGTACAACATCTGCCTTACAAAATTCAACCCCGGTTAACAGTTCATTATCGAAGGGGCTAGAAGATTTGTTAAAGTTCACCGACGCCGACGAACGACTTAAACAAACAACTGAGCATTATAAAAAAGGTATCCACAGCAAAATTTTGTTTGATTTCTAATCATTTTTATTTAAGATCTCCATCAACAGAGACTCGAGTTCGTAAAGAAGGTATTGCAAGAGACGCGCAAAGATAATTGGAAATACCCGCCAATCGATTCACTCGTCTAAATGCATTGTTTTGTTACTGTCGGCAGTACTCAATTCAACAATCTGGTGGATGCCGCTCTTTCGGAAAATGTATTGAAAACACTGGAATTCATGAATTATAAAGAGCTTTTTGTCCAATGTGGAAAGGGGCGAATTCCCGAAGAATTTGAAGAGCGTTTAGACAAGGACACTCAAGAGCAATATTGGACCGCTATCCGGCATAACATTACGGTTTGTAACTTGTAATAAATGTCTTCTCCTTTTTCAGCTAAATTTTTTTAGATTATTTTTTTTATGCTTTTGTTATTAATTAATTGCCTGAGACTGGCAGGGGTTTATGCTTTTTAATTTAACTCAATTTTACTTCAGACCTTTTTTGTACGGCGAGTGTGGATTTACCAAAAAGAAATTAAGTACTCTTTGCTTCTTTATTGATTTTTAAATTGAAAGCTTAACACTATATACGCTGTTATGATGTTATTAGCTTCTTTTTGCCTTTACGATATTTAACGTATTTACCCAAATTAATCTACTCTTGGGGTTTATGGCTTTTGAGTTTTCTTGGGGTTAAATAATTCAATTTTAATTTGGATTTTTCGAAAACGTCATTGGAGTCGAATTATGGCACTGATTTTGACCAACTAGTATAACATTTTGCTGCTCTGTGGCCTTTCTTTAAAAGACGTATTAAAAAGTCTGAATATATATATGAAAAGTGATATATATATGAAAAGATACAGTAATTTGAGTTGGCAAATGAAGGCGGCTTCATGATTGTAGTCATGTTCAGCAGCGCTTAGCATGAAAAAATTTGAAATTGGACCAGCCAAACCAATAGTATAAATTGAGTGCAAATCCCATTTAAGTATCACCATTATGTTTTTTGGAAATTTCATTTTTGATTGCAGATCACGCTTTTCCGCTACAAGCCAAATATTGAAGAAGAAATGCGACGGGCCGACCTAATTATTGCGCACGCTGGCGCGGGAACTTGCTTGGAAGTGCTAGAGTTGGGCAAGCCTTTTATTGTCGTTGTTAACGAAGGCTTGGCGGACAACCATCAGTTAGAGTTGGCGGAGAGATTGGGTGAGGATGGCCATTTGTTGTATACGGTACCTTTGAAGTTGGCCCAAACATTGGGAAAGCCAGAGTTGTTCAACTTGAAGCAATTTAGAAGCCCGGATCCACTACTGTTTTCAAGGTTTTTGGACGACTTTTTAAAAGCTAACTGATTTTGTGGTTGGCCAGTTGTGTTTACCATTTGTATATTGTACTGGAAGTTTTATTATGAAATTTATTTTTGTATTAATTTACATTTATTTTTTTTTTAGAAATTTATTTTTAATTGAACGAAAGTTTACAAATGAAGTTTTAAAGTTAAGAGTTAAGTCACTACTTGTGCCGTAAAAGTTTTCGTAAACATTACGCATGGGGACAATATAAGTCATTGTAAACAACCACTATAATGTATTAGCAAGTAAATAAAATGAATTTGAATCAAGGAAAAGGAAAGCTAGCTGTATATTGTTTTTGTATTGAGGTGAGCAAAAAAAAAAGAAAAAAGACACACGAACCAAATGATTTGGAAAAACCGCCAAAAAATACTTATTTTTGTCCTAGAGTCCTTATAGAGGTTTTGCATGTATTATAATTGTCTGTTTACATCTTCTGTTCTTTGTTCTCCTTTTATTGTGGCATGCAGCAAATTTTCAGAATATAAAAAAGTAGTGAGAAATCCGGTGCCAATTGAATAGAACTGGCGCCAACCAAGTTATCAAAAATGGAATCATTAGTCTTGTAATAGAGTTGGCTATTGGTCCCATAATGGTCTTTTGTCAACACAAACACAACCTTCATTTGAATCTTTCCGACCTTGTCAATTTCTATTAACAGTCTGTGGATTTTGAATGCATCTTTATTAAAAGTTTCCAAGTAATTTACGAATGTTTTAAGCTCTTCTTCGACACACAGCATTTTCCAATAAATATTATTTTTAAAAAGTAATGATAAAAAATGTTTCAATAATCTTTGGTTTTTGAGTGAGAAAAGAAACTCACTGAGAATTTTTTATGTCCTGCAGTTTGTTTTTTCTTTTGAGAATAGGTAATATACTGTCGGATGCATTTTTTGAGAAAAGTGAAAATGTAGCAATGATATTTATGACAGCTGCCAGTTTTTTAAAAATTTTGAATGAGCAATAAGATTACGGTAGAAGTGCCGATTCTTTTTACAGGAATGATTCATAAATTAAAATGAATGAAAATCTAAAAAGAATGCTTTTACAGTTTTTTAGGTTTTATTTTTTTTCGGTGAAAAATTAAATTGCTGGCAGTAATTAATTATGCTTTTTTAAAATTTTTGGTGCCATTAATAATTTTTTAGGTAATAAAATACGTAAAAATTAAGACAATAAAATTTTACTGATGTTTGGAGGTTTTACATGTTTGGTTGTCTAAAAGTCATATTTTAAAAAAGTCTTTTGGTGTAATAAAAAATTTTAAGACTTAACAACAGTGTAACAGAATTTAATTTTTTAACTTAATATTAGTTAAGTTTACTATTCTTGGAAAATTCAAGTAAATCGTCAGCTACCTAATAAACGTCGCAACTGCGACGTCACTTTTCTTGACACTTCTATATCGATACATTACGATATATGGCTGGTTTCTAGGTTTTAAGTGAGAAAGGAAAATATTGCATAGCCTACAATCTCAACAAGTCACAAAAATCCAAAATTTCCTGTCACATTTCCAAATATCTCAAACACCCTAATTGTGTGAGAAATGACTATATGTATAACTTTTTAATTTTAAATAAACAGGCAATAATTTTATTTTATGTAGCCCTTATCAAATTTTAAGAAAATTGTATTTGCCGCATTTTCGGGAACAGCGCATTCTCGTTCTGTTACTATTTTCTTAGAACTGAAAAAAGTATGCAATTAATACGCCTTTGGTATAAGGCCCAATTATTTATATTTATACCAATTGTATAAATCATATGGACTTCATTATGTTTATCAGTCCCTTTTAACCGCTCTTGGCCAATAATTTATTTTTTATTTGTTTTTTTGGTTATATTGGATTTTGATAAATAACCTTAAAACATTAATTTTCATTCCCAAAAACACAAAGCTCAGTCAAATTGTCAAACGCTTTTTATATAATTTTGCCAACCGATTAAGAGAAATTCACATTCAACCGACCGGCTAGCTGACTCTTTTTCAAAATTACTAAAAGTCTTGAGTTTATGAGAAGTGAAAGATAGATGGGTTTATGGCGTTTACAGATTGGCGAATGGTTTGAGAACAGCTGAGTGAGGAGGGCGGCTGAACGAAGGCAGAAGGAAAGATATATTTTTTTATTATTTGACTAAATTTCGTAAATCTTTTTTTGCTCATTTTAAAAGAATCAGTCTAGGGTCGCTTAGCATAGTTAGCGCTCTAGATCTGTCCTTTATTGTTGCTGTATTCAAACTCAATATCTAAGATTTTCGGACATATTGATCGTAAAGTCTTCTGACTTTATAAATTGATTATAAAATGTTATTAAGAATATTTATTAACGTTATTTTTTTTATGAATTACAACGTCTTTCGAGCACAATCTAGATTACCTTCCGCGGGCAATAGCTTTACTTTTCACCTAAATTCATCAGTTTATAAATTACAATGCTTTCCGAGACTACTTTCGTCAGACTTAATTTAATTTCTCTCAAGGACATATCAGGTGGATGGGCGCGAGTTAAAACCTCCCATCAAGTTAGTAAGAGTAGAAGAAGTAGACAGACCCTACTCCTTCCTTAAAAACACGCCTCTCAGGCTATCCTGGAGAACCAAAATCCCTCTGACTTATCGGCTATGCTTAGACTTGGAAAGATTTGCCTCATTTCTAAACCTTTTGTTTTGGCCAGAATTACAGTTTAAATTTTTATTGTAGTAAATTTTCCTTTCCCCTATTATTTCAGGCAACAAAACAGTCACCGCTGTTTTTCTTTTTTTTTTCACGCAATGGTATAATTGCGTTAATCACATATTTATTCCCGTATATTTAAAAAAACCGCAAAAAATTGTCAGAAATACAATAATTGAGTTTTAAATAAATTAAATTTTATAACCAACAATATTCCCCTCATTCCCATCAATTTTTTTTATTCACAGCACTGAATCGCCTCTCCATTGCTGTTTTTTTCTCTATCCCACTTCAGCTCTAATACGTATCAAAATGCTTTGATTGAAATTCTTAAATTAAAAGAGTGAAAAATATTTTTTTTGTTTAATACTGAACGTTTTTTTAAGCGCTTTTGTTGTTCCTGTTGTTGTTATTGTTCGCTCAAAGAACAACAACATAAGTTATTGTTATTGTCGAACTTCAATTTTTGTTCTGTTATCAATGCGGTTTTCACTAAGACTCAACAAAATGGGAAAAATTTTTTTGAGCACTGACGCATTTTATATTAAAAATTAAATTTTTTTCGGTGTCAAATTTTGTAAGGTTTGATTTTTTTTTCTTATTTTTTTATGCTGAGCTCAAAACCTTGGTTACAACAAAAATAATGGAATTAGGCTCTAGGAAAAAAGACGACGGATGACAAGTTGCGCAGACAAAGAGATACACGGTCAAATGTTTTGAAAACATAAACAAAGGTGTACCAATATGAATTGCAGTGTAGTTTTTGATTTAATAATCATGCAAACATTTGTCCGTGCACATCTATTTGGCCTTTCCTAAACAGTTATAGATCTTTTTTATTTGCGTTTGCAATTGTCTATATCTATTAGACCTTTGCAAGTGAGTCAATTAGTCCGTGTACTTTTGATCTTGCTTTCGTATGTCTGTGTTCGTTCTTCTGTTTGCCCATATCTATTTGATCTCCCTGTTATTTGTCTGTGCATCTATATACACATGTTGTATTTCCTTTAATAGAAACCTTCCCTCTATTTAAAGCCCTCCTCATTTTTGAGTTTTTACACTAATGTTGGTCTGCTAGTTGCTATTTTGACCTTTACATTGCAAGAGTTATAAATTTGATAAAATAATATTTTTAAAAAGGAAAAGCCCCTTTTTTCTCTCTCTCCAATGGAAGACTCCTCAAGTTGGATGATTGAAAAATAAAAAGCCCTGAGCTTCTATTCCAGGAAATAAGGAAATGCTGTATACCTGGTTTAGTTACAAAACCTTTTTCCTATATAATTAGAGTAAACACGTTTGCTTATTCCAACCATTCAACCAGCAGTAAGAATACAATTTTTTGTTCTGCTTAAAACACTAACAATAATAATACAATGCAATGAATAAGCTATTTGATCGATTTGTTTGATCAGCTAATGTTTTTGCTACAGTTTTTATTCCGTCAAAGCATCAAAGTTTTTTTTTCAAAGGTTTTTCACTTTATTTATTTAGCTATTTCATTTTCTCACGATTTTATCGGTTTTGTTATAAACACTCGATTTAAAACTGATTATACTGCATCCCATTATTCCACAATGAACAACACTCAAATTTTTTTGTAGTGTTAATGAGCCAACAACATCAGGGCACGACGTTACCTTCGAAAACCTATATTACCCTAAATATTTTATTTAAGCATCTGGATTTGTTCATAATTATTATCTGGCATGGGAAAAGCACAAAAAAGGAGTGGACTATAAGTCATACATCATTCAAAAGCTCTTGAAATTCTCATTGGAAATCAATTTTGAATTTATGCTAAATGGTCTCAGACAGTTCACAATATAAGCCCAATGTTCTCCCTTAGTGATATAAACAAAAGGTATAACACTTAAAATTTCTACCGTGTAATGTACAAGATCCGTTCAGCTTTTTCGTGTACAAGTTCGAGCACTTTTTGCACAACTCGCACACCAAAAATTTATAAACGGGAACCGCAGACCACACAGCAATCATTTTGAAAATTATACTTTTTGTATTTATCGCTAAAGGAAAATATTGCACTTATTGTGTAAACAGTCTAAGACCATTTAGCAAAAGTTTATAATTGATTTCCGACGAGAATTTCAAGGGCTTTTGAATGATATATGACTCATAGCAAAGTCCCACCCTCTTTTCGTTTATTTCCCATGTAAGCCATTTAACTAGAATAGTTAACTGGAAAAAGTTTTAATGTTTTATTACTAATGTCGACACTTTATTATACAACGAACGGCACTACGCCATGTGCTAGGTAACAAACAATAAGACACGCAAAGACTCGCAGCAATATCAACTAGTAAATATTGCAAAACTTCTAAGATCCGGCAGTATAATTGACTTGTTTTTTGGTTGACTGTTGACTGCTGCGTTTTCAAAAATTAGCAAAATTCATGATGCAAGACTTGTACCACAAGCCGACAGACTCTTGTATTGACGAGTTGGCTCATTGAGACTTAAACATTTATGTATATTCAAACCCTCTTAATCAAAGCTTTAATCTAATTCATCTTCAATCAAAAGCTTACTTTATTGCCAATTGTTATTTACGTCAACTTTTTTTTATTTTTTATAAGCTGAATAAATAACCAAATTATATAAATATACAATTACTGGTCTTCTGACAATCTTTTATAATTGTTATTGCAATAGCGTTTTTAATCATTTTTAATCTATACTCTTAATAAAAACCAAAAAAATATAAAAATTAGATTTTTTCAATTTTTGAAAAACATTTAGGCATTTTGTAGATAATTGTATTAACATCTATAAAATTTTTGACTTGATTTTGCTTCCTCTTTATAGTCTTATAATTGTCCACCAATTCACCTTTTGTTTGTAAGAAATGTTATATAACATAATTTAGCCAACCCACTTGTCAACTAATGTTAGGCTTGTAATGTTAGACATTCCCAACAATTGATACTTGATTGAACTTTTTTCAGTTTTTTAGGCTCAACTTCCACCACATTGATTTTCAACTACAAAATTTAATATTATCATTATTAATTAAGTCCGACAATGTCGGGGAACAGCGTTACTGGTAGTCCTCTAGTTTCAGCAAAACCGTTACCGTATTTCTTTGAGTCGTTCGTCGATGAATCTGAATACAACATAAGTCATATATTGGAAACAAAAAAATGCGCCGGCAGCTCCGCTGAAATTATAGTTTTTATAGTTGGCTCTTTTGTCTTGATTGTTGTCCTAATGTTGTATGGCGTTGTATACGCCAGACGAATGGCCCAAATTTCAAAAAGACAATACAATAAACAACAATTGCAAAAACAACACCAATTCGAAATCCAACAACATCGGATAAACCAAAAAATTTGAAGACGAAAATTAATCAATAATTTATTTCATTTCTTGCTGTAATTATTTGTGTTAATTTCTGTCTGCATTCAATTGAGGATTTATGGTTTTGTCCTTTAATTTAAAATTAGTTTTTTATTTATTGATTCAGTTGGACGGCAGACAAAAAAAAACGCCAAGCCAAACTAGCGCACACAATGCTAGTTTTACTGTATTTACGTTTAAAAAAAATTTCAAAAATTTTTCTATTGCAAAAAGTTTGGTTTAAGAATTAGGTATGCGCCTTTTTAGTCCGAAATATTTTGTCCGCATAGCCTGTGGGACGCCACTAACCGAATATTGAATATTTGTGTGTGTATAATTATTTCGATAAAATGGTTCCAAAACAAAATAAAAGGACAAAAATACTCACGCACAAAAGGCACAAACATATCAACTAAAAGTTAATTCAAAAAAATAATTTTTTAGATAACTTTTTAAAAATACGGTAAGACATAATTACGGTAAGCAACTTAAAATGTGTACTGTATCATGAATCAAAAATTGTATTTTTCGGACTACGAATTTTTGATCAATTTTTCCACACTCCAAACATTAAGTGCCAACTTTGAAGACTTTGAAGCATCACTGTAAAGAAAATTTTGGCAGTTATTTGATTACTCAATTCTTTGCCTTACTTCCCAAAAAACCTTCTCTACGAAATCTGAGCGCTCATTAATTTTCCAACGCTCTTGCTTTTACGGGCAAAACCTGGCTTTGGGAAATGAGTTTCAGAGATTTTTTTTTCTCTTTCAGCCTTAAACTTTACATTTAAACTCTCTTCCTTTTTCTTGCTTCCTTTCCTTAAGATGCACGATAATAGGTCAAAACAAAACGAATTGGTAAAAGAGGAATTAATAACCACCAAATTGTCAGTTGATTATGAATAATGCGGAAAGTTGGCGCAATACAAATGATAAATCATCGTCTTTAGATGAGATCATTTTAGAAATTAGTGTAGAATTTGCAGCGCAATATAAAACAAACGCAGCCTTGTTAAACGAAATTGAGCAGCGCACGAGGTCTATAAATAATTAAAATTTAAATCTGTAAAAAGCTCAATATTTTTTTGCTAACTTTATGTCTCAACGAAAAATGTTAGCTTATTTACATTTACATTTATATGTCAGTCATCGCATTTAGGCTTATAAAAATTTATACATAGGCACAGGTTTAGTCTTTTCCTTAAGCTTAAGATTAGGCATAGGCTAAGGTTTAGGCTTACGTTTTATGCATTTGCGTATGCTTAGGCTTAAGTTTAGGCTTACGTTTATGCGTAATATTAGGTTTAAACTTAAGCATAGGCTTTTATGTTTATGCTTAGACTCAAGTTTATACGTTTTAGGCTTTGATGTTTATGTTGTTTAGGTTTATGCTTAGCTTTTTATGCATACGCTTCGACTTATGTTTAGATTTAGGCTTAGGTTTTTATGCTTAGTTTTAGGCACATGCTAAAGCTTTGGCTTAGATTGGCGTCAGCTTATTTGACGCTATTTGGAATAGGTTAATATTTAGGCTTTAGTCATAGTTTTTGGGTGGTGAGACATTTGGTCTCATGAAAAATTTTTGCAGATTTAAATTTTGCCTACAGTAGTATATTTCGTTGTAGTATATTAGTAGTATATTCTTAATTTTTTTTAATTACATTTTTTTAATTTTTGGCATTTTGTTTATTGCCGTTTTTCAAATATTTAAGAATAAAGTATTTTTTTGTTTTAAAAAATTTCGAAAAGTTAATAAATTGCAAAGTTTTAAAAATATTTTCATGAGACTTTGAGACCAAATGTCTAAAACCAAATGTCCTAGATTTAATTTTTGTCCTTAAGCTTACGATAAGGCCTAAACGTGTGTACACATTTTTCCATTGTTATTGAAAAATTCTATTTGTTACAACTCAAAATTTGCCTATTGTTCAAATTTCTCTCTTCAAATTTATTTCTCTTTTTGTGTAATAATTACATAGAACTTTGTGTACTAATCCGTTGATTTGACTACGTATTGCAAATTGCATAAAAAATAAAACTTTTTTCGACAATAACACTCCAATCGGAAATATTATTAAACAAAATTATCACATTTTTATGTTTTTTTTACCGTTATTAAATTTTATTTCATGGTTTTTCACCGATTTTTAGCCTTTTCTTTGCTCGCCGCCTGTCCAACCTTCTCCCCTTCCACTCCTCACTTTTTCTCCTCTCTGTTCTGTTTGGTTTGCGTTCTGGCTTTTCGTATTTGCTGCTTTGCTTATGAGGGGATCCGCTTTGGTGGAGATTATCTTGCTCCACTGTCTTTTGTCTTTAGCTGACGACTTATGCAATCACTCCCTCACCCTTCTCTCTCTCCCTCCTTTGCTGTTATGCACTGGCTGATTACGGCGGAGTGGAAAGTTTTCTGACGCTGCACTTTCAATGTTTCGGTGTCTACGGCAAAGTGAAAAAATAAACTTTTTTGCCAATTTTTTGTGGAAATTTTTTAATAATTATTTTAAATTTTTAATGTTGCTTTGGGTTTGCTTTCATTGCTATTGACTGGCTAACCCTTTAAATGAATGTTTTGGTCTTGAATTTTGTGCGTCTCATTTTTGTAGAAATCATTTTTTGCATACAAATCAATTATATTTTTGAAATCAACAAACCTTATAGCCCTAACCCATAAAAAAACAATTTTTAGGACTTGCACTTTAGGGCTTTGACCTATTAAACGAGCCGGTTTTAAGGTTTATGCCTTAGCTTAGTCATACACCTAATTTATTGCAAACATCCTGTTGTTCTTAGGTTTATTTTAGCTGCTAATATTAACCAATTATTTTGATTTACAGTTCTAGAGCATACGCAATGATTTATAGACTAAATTTTAATAATAAAAAAAATTGACGGATCACACTGGGATTCGAACCAGCGACCCTCTTCTCAACTACCTTTAACAAGGAGTGTATCTCCGATCTTGTTGTAAAGCAATTGCCCGGAAATTGATTCTAAGACAATTTTATTTACACTCTTCTATTTACACATGATTTTGTCTCCGAGTTTTTGTCCTCGTATAATTTTGTTTGTTAATTTTTTTATCTGCAAATTGTTCGAACAGAATTTTGTTTGCTCAATTTGGTCTACTTGTCATTTTGTACGCTTGCTTTTATATTTTGTCTATTTATTTGTCTTTGCCTATTCGTCCGCACATTATTTCAATTATGTGCAGGACTCCAATCCAGTCTTAATTAAAACAACCTTGTCCTATTGAAAAATTGTTGTGTGCGTACCAAATTGTCCTATTCTAACGCCAAAGCCAATCCATAATTTTTTCAGTTGAAATCCATTGACAATGTCCCAGGCAAAATTGATCAAATTGTATTACTTTAATGTCCGCGGACGCGGAGAGCACATTCGCCAGTTGTTGAAGCTGGCCCGTGTTCCTTTTGAGGAAGTTGTCGTCGACCAGGACACATGGCCGGGCCTTAAAGAAGGTAGTTTTGTACAGATTATTTTTTAATTTTTAATTGATTTTTCAAATTGCAGAAATGCCGTTTTCTCAAGTTCCGGTACTTGAAGTCGACGGCATCAAAATTGGGCAGTCGATTGCCATTGCGCGCTATATTGGCGTTGAATACGGTAGTTCAAATTTTTTGGGAGCTTACTGTATTATCACTGTTTAGAATATAGATATGTAATAAAGTGTGCGGACAATCAGACGCATAGAGGAAACATTGGCGAACATAATGACGCCGGACAAAAAGATGCCAGGCAAAATATTTTTTGTTTAGCAATTTTTTTGACTGGCGTTTTTTTGTCTGCGCTTATTTGTCCGGCTTTTTTTTGTCCAACGCTTTTTAGTCCTAGTGATTTCGTTTTTTTATGTTTGCGTTTTTTTTACTGCGTTTTTTTTGTTTGCGTTTTTTTGTCCTTGTAAGAACTAATAAAATTATCTTACATTACAATTTTTAGGCTTCAAGGCCGGCACCAATTTGGAAAACGCTCGTCTGGACATGATTGCAGACTTGGTTGGCGAAGCGTGGAATAGCTCGGGGATTTTGGAGTGGACCTACATTCTGGCCGGAATGAAGCAAGTCGAGGATTTGGTAACACGTTTCATTTATTCATAGCCACTATTTATTGCACATGCAAAATATGGACGCCTTGAGGTTGCTACAATTTTATAGTTAGTTAATTTTAGGACAAGTAAAAATTACATTAAATTTGCGGCGGTAAATTTAATTTGTCTTGCCAAGCAACCAAAATATAACTTGACAACTCTCCTTTTACCTGCTTGCAGTCCGCAATTGTTTATTCATGCGCCTTTTATTCCGCGCTTTTTTGTCCGTATCTTTTTGTTTAAGCTTTTTTTTGTCTGCGTCTTTTTATCTATGCACATTTTTGTTCACTTCTTTTTACCTGGCTAATTTTCGTCCGTAGGCCTTATTGCACGTGTCTTCCTCTCCGTACGCCGTTTAATCCTCATCACTCCTGCTCTAAATTAACGCCAATTAATGACTTATAAAATTTTAGTCGGAGTATTTCAAGCAGCACGTCCGACCTCGGTTGGAGCAATACGCGAGCATTTTTGAAAAGTTTTTGGTCGAAAACTGTGCGACCGCCCTTTTTCATGGCGACAAGGTATGACCATTTTTATCAGTCAAATTTCACCTGATTACATTATCCAGAATAGAGGTCAGTAGCACCCATTAGATACTCACACCACAAATTCCTTCTCAGCTTTCACGTGCCTTTTGAATCGCATTAAATATTTTAGGAAACATGGGTTGACGTCTACGCGGCGGAATTCTTCTCTCGGTTTGCCGACTTTGGCGAGTCGGATTGTTTGGAGGCGTATCCGCACATCCAGAACCTGATTGCGCGAATCCACAACATTCCCGAAATCCGACAACACATTGAGACCCGTCCAAAGACTTTGTGTTAATATTGACTAGCGTTTCAATATACTTTTGATGAGGATATACTGTTTTGGAATTAATCTTTGAGAGATATATCAGTTGAGGCGTGGCGAAATTTTTAAACCATCGAATTAGTTGTAAATAATTTTCCTTTTTCATTTTTTTATTCAATTAAATTATTTTTTACAATTAGATTTGACTTATATGTGTGGCTAGCGTTGAATTGTAATTCTAATCCGACCATAAATTAGCCGAAAGATTTTTAAAGTGATTGTTATATATATATATATAAACATATATATATAACTTTTTTTTAGACAAACATTTTTCTTTTAGATTTTCTAAATATATATTAATAAACATTTTTTAATGAATGCGTTACTAAAAACAAAAAATTTCTCAAAAATTTTTGTGTGCTTTTAGATTGTTTTTTTAAAACAAAAAAAGTTATTATATATGCCGGAAGAATAAAAGAATATTTTATTTTCTAATTTTCTGGGGTGTGAAAGTAGTTGCGTGAGGCTTGCACTCCTCATTATAACTATTGTGACTATACGTAGTAATGTAGCGGTATCCCACTATATTCATTTTGATCATAATTTTAATGTTTAACAAAACCATACGTTTAATACGATAAAGTACTACATGAATATCCTGTCCACTGTTTACCAAAAAAACAACTTCGACAAGCCAACCGCTAGAAAACCTTTTCTTAGACTGACTCAAAATAGACGGTTGTCAGCTTGCTTGTATTGGCCGTTATTGTGTACTTTTAAATGAAAAAAGAGATGTCAGCGTTAGCGAAAGATCAGATTGTATTCTACTTAAAGTCTTAATTATATAAGTAAAGCCGATTAAGCAATATATGCGAAATACCATAAATTCTGGAGTAAGAAAAAATTCTCAACCATAAATAATTTCAAATTGGAAAAATAAATAATTTAAGGTAGTTAAAAAAGGAATGTTTAAGCAACAGACCTCGACGCGGACGAAATGAAGTTTAGCTAAGCGCATGAGCCAACATTGTCGTTTAGTTTGATACATGAGAAAAAAATTATTACAACAAGAAAAAGAAATCGACATTTAGAGAAAAGAAAAAAGTGAACCGTGCTTACAGTAGCTGAAAAAAAAATGCATGCCTTAACTAACTGTACTCAACTGTAAGCAAAAAAATGCTAAAAAATTATTTTTCTCAAGTTGTGTTTGCTTTTTTTTTGTGAAAAAAAATTATAAAACAAAACGTTGAGCGCTTATAATAATAATGAAGAGAATAAATAAAACGAAATCAACGTAAGCTAGTTCAGTCGCGTGAATCAAAAAATAGTTTTTTATTTTCGTCTCTTTTCTGCCTCGCATTTTAAACAAAAAAAACAACGACATTAAGTGCGGTTGTGCTTTTTTACGCAGCTAGCACGACGCCGGCTTAAATGTCAACCTTGAACTGGATAGTTATCGCTATTCATTGTTTTTTTTCGTTTGCTTATTATTAAAATTAAAAGCTTTTGTCAGTTGCTACTTTTATCAAATCTAATTTTATTGACTTATCTTAAATTTGTTTTAACGCCTTTTCATTTTTTTGTAGATCACATAAATAAGTTTTTAATCCACAAGAAATTTTTTTATAAAGTATAAAGTTCTATACTTAAATTTAATGTATGAACTTGAGCCTATTGTGCGCTTAACGTTTGTTTTTCATTATCGTGACGGTTCATATTATTAGTATTTGGATTTTGCAGGTCTACAGCCTGCATTTTGCAGGTCTCTGGGTTTCCTTTAAAAAGTTAATATCAGTAAGCAATTTATTATAATAAACCAAATCTTCAGCTTAGTATTATGAGCATTAACATTAAAGAATTTTTAATTATTTATGCAAACAATTTTATAGAACATGTATTTTAAGCCTATTATACAACAAATACATAATTTTTAAAAACGTCCCCTTAAGTTTGTACGTTTTTCAAATTTCTTGCTATCCGTTAGTTTGTAAGTATTTTGTTCAACTTTCATGTAATGCATTCTTTCAACGCACACACTCATTTCAACAATCAATCCAAAAGGAATTAGTATTAAAAAATTTTAATCATTTTCCAAGGGTCACTTACAAAATTGTTCTGCTAAAAAAAATTTTGCGGCAAAATTTTTCATCCCATTTTTTCCCATTTTTCCAAATTTTAAGTAAAAAAATGGTTGTAAAAGTTACTTTCAATTGTGAGTATAATGTTACTTTGTGTTTGTCAAACAAACTTAAGTCCAAACCAAGCCCAAAGATGTAGTTTCTTTAGTGAATCGAGTTCCAAAAAATAAAGCAAGGAAATAGTCTGGAATAATTTGAAGTTGAATGAGGCATTTAACAGCTCCGGTTGTCTTAAATAAATTAAAAGCCTCTACATCTCTCGATTTGTTTTCAGTTTAACAAAAAACCGATTAACCCTAGGATAATCCTAAAATTAACCCTATTCATTCAATTTACTAATTCATGGCCCAACTCTTAAAATGTTATAAAAATTAACCTTTTTGTTCAACTCAAATGTGCATTCGAGTAATTATATGATTTAATTTTCAAAAGCGTTATGGTTGTTCGCCAGCATAAAATTCATGTGCTCACTCGTGATGAGGAGCTTTCAAATGGCGTTTGGCCACAACGATTGCATTCTTCATTCGAAAATAATAGCAACGAGAGCCGAGGCTCAAGAAACGGAGAGGCTATTCATGCTGAAAGCAATGAACGCTCAACGTCCCATTCAAATCATACAACATTCGACTCCGATCAGCCATTTCAAGTACCTTTAGTTAAAAAAATCTTTCCAAGCTACAGAATTTATGAAAAAAGTTTTAGGTGAATGGTAGCACATACTCAAAAAGCTACTTTGGGGAACGCCGCATCTATGATTGCGATAAGAATGGCGAGTTGCACATTCGAATTGAGCCATTGGGAGTAATTAAATTTTAAATTTATTTAAATCATTTTTTTCATAATTTTAAGCCAAAGGAAGCGCTACGACCCGTCACGCCGGTGTCGGCTGTTCATCCCCATCCGGACTACGCCATGGAAAAATACCCAAAAGAAAATGAATTGCGGCCGCATTCATCGTTTTCCAGCAACAAAAAATTTTTTCAACATGAATCCGACCTAGATAAACACCGCTCCATTCTACGATCAGCGTCTCAATTGGAAAATAGGACAATCAAAATTCCGCGACTCCAAACCTACAGTAGTGACAAGAAGAAAGGCAACAACAAAAAACAACAATTTACGCCACAAATCACAATAACCGGCTGCGCGTGCAATGAGTGTGCCGACGTTCGTTTAAAAACTTTTGAAGAGGAAAAAAATGAAGCAGTCTACAGTCAGGTTCACAACAACAACAACAACAACAACAAGGAAGACAACAGCCAAAGAGCGCCGACTATAGGAGAACAAAAGTCTAGCGGATATTCACCGCGCTATCGTCGCCACTACGCTGAACAACGACGCGCGCGCACAATATCACCGCACGAGGACGTCATACAAAGCCGACGAAAAGACAGGTTGTGGCCCGCTGACACAACAGCCAGCGGCAAGCGCGCGACGTCAAGCGCCGTGGACAGCGGCAGATCGTCAGCTGCGTCATCGTTTTCGCCGGCATCGTCAATTGGCTCCGCCTCATATTTATCGATATTTACGCCAATGAAAAAGGTGACGCGTAAAAGTCGATTAGTCAGCATTTATGACGGCCGACCTGTAAGTTTATTTTTTCTTATTGTTGGAGAAAGTGAATAAACAAAATTGATTCCACACCCGCTTAAGGTTAACGTTCGAGCCTTTAAGCTTAGCTGGATTATAAGCTCCTATAAAAAATTAAATATTTTAATCAAACATTTTATGTCTAGGTGTCGCCATTTGTAACGAAAGTGCATTATGAACCTATTTTTCCGGAAGACCAAACCGGAAGTGGATCAAACGCTGAGAATCATTTTAATAAAACACAACGCCAATTTCGCCATTCAAAAGAGGCGGAAATAACAATGAATCCTTTATATATTTCTGATTAACAGAAAATAATTCGTGCCAAAATTTAAGCAAGCTTTTATATTTGTATTCCTGACATATTTTTGCATAAGTATTATTTAAATACATAAATTCATAATCGATTTACAATTCATAGTTGTTGTTGCGTACAAATAAAAAGTAAATAACAAAATCTGCAGGACAGAAAAACAGAGGAAAAAAAAGAAAAAAAAAATCAAATGGAGAATGAAGGGAGAGTGGAAAAGCAAGCAGGGAAGGCAAAAGATGAGAAAGAGAAAGAAAAAGGAAAAGGCGAGAAAAGGTAGAAGCAAAGTTATGAGACGAAAAAAAAATCAAAAAGAATTTTTTTATTATAAAACAATTAATTTAATCTGGTTTTGTAAAAATTGAACTTAAAATATCTTACAAAAAATGTTATGTTAGTCGCCATAATTATTTGCGGAGGAATTGGAAAGTTTGCGGAGTAGAAATAAGCCTAAGCTTGTAGATAAAACAAACTTTTAACATAAGATTGTTCAATTTTTCGTACAGTTATGTAAATCTGATTGTACGATGTAATTGTGGGGATTTAAAACAGTTCTATTTTTTAGTTTACAAAACGACAACCAGCACTTCGATTTGGAGCATTTATTGACAATTGAAGTAAATTCAAACATTGACTATAAAATATAACAAAATATACAAAGTATAGAAATTGGTATGCTGATTTATTAGGAATGCATGGGATAAGTTAAACTAAAATGCATTCAATTCGCTGATGTTTTATTGGTTAATGTTCATTTTGCTCTACCTTCCGGTAAATGTTTCAAATTAAAGGGAGGCTTAAATACTGCAAAACAATTAAAGGAATTTTATATAGTCTTCTTTGGACTTAAAAATTTATCAACTTAAAAAAGAGAAAACTTATTTAAGTCAAATAAACGTTTGTAAGTCATAATTGTTAACATAAACTTAGAAATATGAATATGAACTCATTCAGCTCTAAAACTTTTTGGCACAGACTAGTGCAAAAATTTTTTGTTTTTTCGTTTTTATTCAAAAATTTTGAAAAAAAAACCTTGGCAAAGTGTCAATTTTTTTTCGGAAAAAATTAAAAATTACTTTTTTTAGATTTGGTTGAGCTTTTTCCCATGATTTTTGACATAAATTTAGGTTACGAATATTATTGCATTTAATTTTCTTGATTATTTCTATTACTATTGATATGAGAATTCATCACATGATATTTTCTTAAAGTGATGGCCGACAACGATCTACAAAACCACAGAGATTTGATTATTGAGCAGGATGCGACCTTGAATGAGGACGCCAACGGAGTCGGCATTGGCCGGAATCGATTTGGTTTTGTTCGAGACCGTCTTTTTCACGTTATGCTAGTCAAAATGGCACTCAGCTACAGTCAACACGTGTCTTATACGTTACGCCGTCTAATTGAATTCACCGTCCTAGTTATTGTATGTTTGTTTTTAACGAAATTTGAATCCTTAATATCAGTATAAATGAATGGGTTTAGGCATTCTTCTTGATGTGCTTGCTCATTTACGTTCATGTTATATTCAATCAGTTTCCTGGAGTCTGCCTAAATGAAATACGGGACATTTGGCCAAAGAAAGGCGTATTACGTGTAGAAGTGATTCAGAATTGGGATGAATTTCAGGTGCTTCAAGCAAGGATGAGCCAAAGTTTGTTGTTTTGTTTACTTTTTGAGCGTTTCAATATTACTTATTTTTTAATTTTATCCCATAAGGCCTATTTATACCTTCAAATAGTGTTTTTAGTCAATTTTTCTAACTCTGCCAAGTTTTTTAAGACTTGAAATCATATTATTCTCTTCAAGTTCATACATTTTTTAGAGCAATAGCATACATATATAATCATTTTTCGTAGTGATGTCCTGACTGGAGAGCTTTTAAAAATTTTATTTCATGAAAATTTGGCAATTTTTTATAAATTTTCAGCAACAAGCAATCGCTGCAGGGCAACCGAATTTCAAAAAAATGAAACACTATTAAACAAACTATATCCTATATTTCCAGGTTCACAAACAGAAACAACCAGCTGTAATTTTGATTTGAGACGCATCTTTACTGAAGGCCCACAGTCAATTCCCGACGAATTGAAAAGCAAATCCTCAAAGGCCAACAGAGACGGAAACATTCGAATTAACATATTAAGCGGCAAGTTTGTTGATCAGAGTGCCGAGACATTGGAGAGCGGGCTGGAAAACACGAACAAATCGTTTAAAGTCAATGATTCGGTGTTGTTGGCTAGGAAAAAGATTTTTTCGCCGGATTCCGTGTAGGTTTTTGACATTAAGTTTTATTTTCGCTCAAAAGTGGAAACCTTTAGAGCAATTTACTGATGTTTTTATTGGTCGTAGGAATATTTGGTGCCTGCTAGCTTTGACTTTTATTTTAGTGGTTTGCGGACAAATAGACGTTTAGTTCAGAAATAAAATTAGCATACCGGAATAAATTTTTTAACACACTACGGTGCATTTTCTGCGGTGTACTGTATTAGTACCAGAAAATAATAAAAATAATTATTTTTATGGTTCGAATTTTTAGTTTTAAATTTTGCGTTTTTTTCAGTTATTTTTTTGACCGTGCTTTTTTTGTCTGCGTCGTTTTGTTCTAAAAAATACTTAGGCTTTAGCCGTTTGGCTCTATTATTTCGTATTAATAGTTGCCAATTAATATTTGTTTACATGACCGATTTAGCTGAGACAGGCAATATTATGTATTGCTAATACCCGTTCACCGTTTTTCTATTTGCTGGCTTATAATCTCAGGATTCCGTTTACTCACCTTAAAACGTTAAAAAATCATATTTTAGAAACAGATTAATCCACTTTGTTCGCTATTTGTTCACAATGCTTTACAGCCCATTCGAGTATGACGTGGGCGTTGCAAATGCTACTGAAGTAGAGATGAATAGCTCTGATAGCAACAGTTTGGAAACCGTGCCTATTACCAGTAAAGTCAGCGAGGGAGTCACTAGTGCTGAGGAAACGGAGGATCTTGAGGAGACGAGTAGCTACGAAGAGAGTAATTATGAAAACGACCAGAATTTTGATGGTTTGTTTTTTAAATAATCATTGCTCATATAGTCTCCGAGTTGTGTAGACGGTCAGTAATTTAAATCAGGTAAGCTGTTTTTGCTACATTCAAAATTTATAAAACTTTTTCCTGGAAAAGACCTGAAAAAGTTGCACTGAGGGTTTTGAAAGTCGGGCTTACTCCCTCCTAAACCCGGGAGACGGACGACAACAAGGCGCGATATTTAAAACTTAAAAAGTCTGAATATAAGATTTTCTAAAATTATTTTTATGCTAAATGTGAGATTTTTGCAAGGAAATGTAAGAAAATTTCTTAGATTTTCAGAATGGTAGTGTGATAATTTACTCCAACTTTTGAAATTCTCGGAATTTTTCTGCAATTAAAAATTTGAATATGGCCGCAAAACCTTTGCCCTTGAGACTTTTTGCTCTTTTTTTAGCCTTTTAATTTAAGTGACTAGCCAAGCACTCTGCGCAATATCCTTGGCCTCAGCCTAAGCTGTCGCATTTGAAAAATTTATTGAATTTTAGTGAACGCCGCTTTTGTCTACGTTGTAGAGTATTCGCTGCATTACGGTTTGCTCAAATTGTCTCCGATTATGCGACAGGAGTTTGGCGTTCCCGTGATGTTGGTCCAGGTGGCTAGACATTCTTTGATTCTCAAACTCTGGCTGGAAGGACTCAACAAATTTGTTTTTATTTTAGTTGGACGCCGAATCGGACAAGTGCTTTGGCGATTGGAAGAATCGCTTTCTGATGCGCTATTTGGTCGGTTTTGAGGATATTATTATGTCTTCGGTGCGCGCATTGGCGGAGAATGAGACGGAAAAGGGGTTTTTGCGCGACATGATCAGTGGTGAACACTACCATTTTGTGTCGGTGGGCATATCGCGCACCAGCTATTTGACTGCCCTTTTAGTCATGCTCATTTTTGTGGGTCTTTTTTTTGTTTCTAGACATTGCTTTTATAGGCTAAGCCATTTATAAGCAATAAATTTTTTTTCCTGAATTGTTTAACAATATTTTGATTTATCAGACACTTGGTGATAATGTCTTCTATTGCATTGACTTTTACTTTTGCGTCTTTTTGTCTGCGCCATATCGTCCAATCGTATTATTGCCCGCTTCTTTTTGTTTAATGCTTTTTTGTCCGTCGTCGTATTATTCTTAGCTTTTTTTGTCCGTTGTTTCTTGTCGTAATTGTATTGTTTTTTCTTTTTTTCTTTTGCATATTGTTGTCTGCAACATATTGTCCGCGCGCTTATTGTCTGTATTTTTTGTTAGTCAACTTATTATCTTGAGCTTTTTTGTCCGCGCTTTATTATCCTACGCCTGATTGTATTCGTCTTTTTGTCTGACAATTTTTTTTATTATTTGCGTTTTTTCCGCTTGATGTCTCTTTGTCCTAAACCTAATCCTAATTTTAATAAATGGGTTGAAATGTTGTAATACAAACATTTTTTTATTAATATAAAATTCGGCCATAAGTCCGATTGCCATCCAGAAACTGTTTAAATTGCTTTTAGACGTTTGCCATTTCGATGCTTCTGCGGTTTTCGCACCACCAAATATTTTTGTTTATTGTCGACCTGCTTCACATGTTCGACTCCAATCAGCCATTAATCTTCCCGGTCGCCCCACTCCTCACCGTCATTTTGGCGCTTGTTGGTCCGTCCGTTTGTCCATTTTGTTTTGTCCATCTGGTTTTATTGCGTGTTAAATTTTTTGTTGCAGGAATGGAAGCCATAATGTCTGAGATTTTCAACGACACAACTACGGCTTTTTACGTGATTTTGTTAGTGTGGATGGCTGATCAGTACGACGCGATTTGTTGCAAGTCTTCGATTGGCAAACGGTTTTGGCTGAGGTATTCGTTTTGTTGTTGTTGTTGTTTAAGCAAACTAGCCGTAAAACCTTTGGTCTGTGACAGTAAGATTGACTAGGGTAAATGCTTTTTGCTGGTAAGGAGTTTTAAGTTTAACTGAGGGGTCGGACTGCAATTTTCCCAGGGCAGACTCCACGTCGCTAGGGCTAAAGATTTGTTTTGCAGGAGCGGAGAGGTATTGTTTAGACCGAAGAGTTATTGATTATGTTCAAGGTTTTTTTGGGACTCAGGAAAGACTTAAGACTCAATATGGCTAGAGCTTTGGACAAGTTTTTGTCGGAAAGGAGGGCAATGCATAGAGCGATACTGGGGTTTGGTGTTTCTGCATTGTTTGGTACGGTAGAAAGAAGTGGCATTATGGGTAGGGGGCTATTTGGTGGGAAGAAGGAGTTTTGCTGAGGGTGAAGCAAGCGTTTTGTCCGTTTTGAGGCTGCGCTTTGTGAACTACATTTTCTTGTACGGGTGATTGTAGAGTCAATATGGCTGGGGCCTGGCAAAAGCCTTCCATGAGGAACGGAGAGGTATTGGTTAGAGTTAGATTATTTATTACGTTTGAGGCCTTCCTGGGACTACAATTCGCTATGACTAGGACGACACAGAAGGTTTAATAAGGCGGGGGCTAGGCACAGAGTTCCAAAAAGGTTTAGCCGAGACTGAAAATGGCGGATGAGGTCTTTTTTGTGATCGCCATTTTCATCTCAGCAATACCATTGTATGTTTTGGTTTAGGTTTTTCTACTTGTATCATTTTGCGTTCTACGCCTATCACTACCGGTTCAGCGGCCAGTACTCGGGCCTGGCCCTGCTGACGTCGGCCGGCTTTATTTTGGTAAGTTTTTTTTGGTAAGCCCTTGGTAAGTTTGCTTTTAAAATGTTTTCAATTCGTTAAGCATTCGATGATTTTCTTTTTCCATCATTACGAAATGCCATTGATTGTATACCAGGAGCGGCTACGACGCATTGTAAGCGACCTGCAGCGCAACCAGGTGAGCTGACCTCGGATATAAATGAAAGCTTTTTTTTTGCTTTAGATAAGTTCGTCGGCGACGCTAAACGTGAGCGTGACGATCACCGAGGACAGTAGTCAGAGGGCGTCGTCTTCGGTTTTCGAGTCATCGACTACGGAAGCAACCACGACGTCGAATACAGGAGACGGCCTGCCAACACTCACATCGTCTATTAGTAAAACAACGACGGTGGAGCAACAGACAGTGAGGAGTTGTGTTTCACCCACAACAGCCAGCATGACCGGGCTTGTGGCAAGCAATGCAGTTTTGCGAATGGGCGAAGAGACAGCCGGCGCCATCATCAATGAAGCGATGGAAGAATTGTTCTAGGATTTTAATAGTATAAGGTTTTTGCTTTTTTTTCACAGAAATTTGCTAATTGACGGGCAGGCTGAGCAAGGCTAGCGGACTCTGAAAAGACTGAATTCGCTGGCGATTGGGTCAATAGGTAAAGCTCAAAGCGAGAACAAAAAACATTTAGCTTTGGAATCAGCTCAGAGTAACGGTTCATTATTACACTCAAATTGGCGCGCCAATTTGTCTTTTTCTAAAGCGAGACAGAACGATAATTTAAGTTAACGAACCATTACTCATTGCTGGGTTTTTTTTGGTTTGAATCCCACAGCGCGCCTTTTTTTTTGCGTTTTTCCATTGCTACGTTTTGTGTTTTGGCGCTTTAAAGTATAAAATTTACCAGCAGTAATTTATAACAGCCTTTTGCCGAGCGGATTGTGACTACTCTGAATACAGATGACGAAAATCTTATTGTCCGGTAATAAGAAGGTTATTTTATATTGCTGTTAGTTAATTTTGGCAAACTTGATTTAATGAGCTTTCGAGTGATGTATGCCACACAGAAAATTTGCATATCTCACTGATGTCATTCCCATGTTCTTCTTTCTCTCTCTCTGTAGATGTTAAATTTGTTTGTCCGCAAGCTATTTGTTGTAAAAAAGCTTTTTGCAGGAGGATGGGGGAGTTGTGGTTTCAGTTCACTTAAGTTTTTTCCCCGCCTAATTTTTCTAACCATACAATAATTTATTATTTTTGGAACGTTTTGATTTTTTGTAAAGCCTCCTATTTTTTTATCTTCACTCGAATTGTATTTTGCTTATTTCTTGAGCGGCTTTCATGAACTAATGATCAGTAATGACGTGTGTCGTTTTTCCAACAGATATAAAGTTTCAACTTTGACGATAGTATTCTTTTGTCTATTTTTTTGTGCTATATGAATGTCGCCAATAAATTATTTTTTTTCTTAAATTTTTTCACAGAAATTTTCGGTCACAAACTTGATCAATGACAACGAGCCGACTCTGGCGTGGAAAAAAATCGTGGATCAATGCAAAATTTTTTTTGCATGGCTTAGCCCTCTCTTAATGTAATTTTTATGAGCAGCTGTTGCGTCCGTGCTTTAAACACCCAAGCGGTAGCTATTTTAAGGTCTTTGGTTACCGGAAATTTTCGCCACATATTAGGCTTTAAATTAAATAAATTTAAAGGGTCGAAATTGAAAAAACTCTAACATCAATAATGCAACAACAAACAAGGTCATAAAAAAACACTTATAATTCCTCCTCCTCCATTATACATTGCGTTACAACTGCGGCGGCGATCTCGTCCCTCACCTTGGCGTCAATCAACTCTTTGGTCGAGAATTGCATCGATGCATTGTAGGCGTGAATTATCGTTGTGTCGAAGAGAGGAATCGATTGCGTTGCTAATATTCGAATGCAATTGCCCACTCGAGCAATGACGTCTCGCGTCTCTATTGGCACCGTCTAAATCCATGCCGAAAATAAAAAAGTGATCAGCGCGACCTCTCAAATATTACCTGCAAATCCTCTGTATAACCGCCTGTCTGGCTCTCGTCGTCCGCGATCGGCTTCGACACCCAGACATAGCCGTTGCACCCCAAAATCACCGATGCGCCAAACGGCAAATTGCAAAAATGTGTTTTGCGTCGTCTAATTAAGTGGGACGGCACCGTGATGAGCACGCCCTGGCCCAGTTTGCCATACTTTAGGTTGCGGGTGTGTAGAGAAAGCGCACCATCTTGAAAGCATGTCTGCACTTCGGCGCTGACCTAAAAAATTGAACAATTAAAAGAAGATTATTAAAAATGTCATGTTCCCCGTAGGGATTGAGCCGCGGATTTTTGCTAAGAGCTGCAGTGTTCAATTTTTTGAAATTCATTTTTAAAAATATGTTGGCTTAGCGATGTTTTATTATTTTTTTAATAAAAAATATTTTTTAACTATATTGTTCCAAAGGCTGTAATGTTGCTATTCTAGAGAATAGCTTGACCATAAATTTTTAATTTTTAATACCATAAAAAATATTTTATTTTTAATTTAATGAAAATTGGTTTCAGCAAATGTACTAACATTTTCGTTTTTATCGAAGTCGAAAACCCTCAAGCAGAAAAAAAATATACTTTAGGAGAATGTTTAGTATAAATATGAGCGCCTTTCGTTTTACATTCGTGGAATTTTGAGCAAATGAATTTTAATAATTTTTTTAAGGAGTTGTGCTTGCAACATTCTGAAGCTGGTAATAAAGGACGTGCGCCGATTATGGCAAAAAAAAAGGCTATGATGGATCACTTGAATGCCATTCGTCATAAAAAAAACCAGAAGAATTTATTTTTTAACATTTTTCGAAGGATTAGACTGTTTCATGGTCCTACAAGAATTTTGAAAGTAGTTGCGAAAAAAATAATGGATAATTTTAAAACGATAAATATCTAAGTTTTATCAAGAAAACGCGTCTAATGTTTCAATGCAAACAGAGGTAGAGGTTTGTAATGTTGCTATCCAGTGTATGGTTAGAAGTTCTACTTCATTTTCGCAATTGAATAAAACGATTATTTATTATTTCTGACGATTTTAACTCGTATTCTTCGATATACATTTAGATGTATATATCTTAAGATTTTTAAATTTGGTTTTTCAATAATATGTCAATTTTTTATTTATTTGAAAAAAGGCCAAGAAACAGTTTTAATAAAAACCTGGAAAACCTCGTTTTTATCGAGGTCGAAAACCCTCAAGTAGAAAAAATAAGCTTCACATAAAAGAAATAATTTTAGGCTTCAAATTAAACATTGCAATTGAGCTTTGTGTGATATATCAAAACAAAAGCGGCAAGCGCGCCATATACCAAAAGTAAACGAGTAAAACCGGAGTAAAAAATGTGTAGGTGAAATATAAAAAAAAGTAGAAGGCTACATTAATTTCTTATTTTAATAAAGTAAAAAAAACGACTATAAATTTAATGACTTTACTTAAAGGTCGCCAAAAAAAGAACAATGTGCATTATTTTGACTGGAAAGCATTTTCAATCAAAAAAATTAAAATTTGCCAAAAAAATAGAAAATTTTCTAAAAAATGTTCGAATTTTTATCAACAAAAAAAACAGACCCGTTTGTTGAGAAATAGATTTAGAAAGCGAAACTGAGGACATAAAGCCATTGAACTTTATTATGCCAGGGATTCCAAAGGACAGTTAGGCACGAGGTTGTTCGGCTCCAGATTCGTATTTAATAGAATAACAAGTAGCAAAAACAGCAATTTACTCATATTAATTTTATGTTTTCTCTGGCTTATCTGTACTGTGTGGAGTGCAAAAACAGCAAAAGCACCTCAAAAAAATAATTACCAAATCGCCTTCTTTTAAGTACTCGCGCATAGCCAGCTCGTCTTCAATCGATTTGCGGCGCAGCTCGCCGCCGGGTAAATTGACGCTAGCCAAGAGCAAAACGCTGTGCAGCCGAGCGTCAGTCTTCACTTTCCAACGCTTCTGTTGCACTTCAACAATTCGTCCTACAACAACGTCGCCGATCTCGCCTTGGTAGCGGCACTTCACCGGTTTGACCCTAATCAACTTGTTTACCTAAAAAATTGAAAAATAAATCAAAAAACGAAACAGCAAAAATGCCAACCTGTTCAATAACACCGCCAACAGCCGAAAACAAATTGTCGTCCACAGCAAAGGTGCCGTGGCCGCGCATAAAGCCTTGTGCCGAGCTGACCAATGCTCCCGGGATTGTCACGTCAACGTCCTCCACGGCGGTTTTAGCGCTCAACAACGCAACATTAGCAGCCAGGAGAGGCTTGATCGGCGGCGCCGCCGTGATTTCAAACGACATTTACTTAGGAAATTTGCAAAAAAAATGCAAAAAGTTTAAATTTTTATGATTTGAAAAGTTGCAAAACGCCACAAAAAAATAAAATATTCAAACGCCAATTCAATAAAACTCAATTGCCTTCATTAAAGCACCAGTTTATAAAGATTTAGTATGCTTAGATTTTAAATGTTTAATGATTGTGTGTGCATGAGTGTACGTGTCTATGGACTACGTTTAATGTTAATAACTGCTACATATAAATCCTGCGTTATTACCACCATTTCTAGAGAGGGATACTCAAGAGCTCTTGAGTACCCTTCTCATCTTTCCAACCAGTGGTGTACTTCATTTAAGCAAAAAAATGAGTTTTAAGTTTAAAAAAAGTATATAAAAAAAGCTATCTAAAAAAATTTTACTCAAAATTACATGAAAAACTTGAAATAAAACATTTTACTTAAAAAAATCGAAAAAACTGAATTTTCGTTTGAATTTAAAAAACTTGAAATTATCATTTTTGCTCAGGTACTTTGTGGCAAAACTCAAGTTTTTTTCCAAAATTTCAAATTTTGATAGCATGTAAATGTGCAAAACCTAATTTCTGTGTAATAATGGTTAAGACGAGTGGGAAAAGGTTAATCACAACATATTAAATTATGAACTTTACAAAAAAAAACTATTATTTGTTCAAAAATGTATCATCTCGATAATTTTATTTATGTGTTTTTTATACATTTGTAGTGGAATAAAGAAATTAATAAATAATACGCAGAAAGGGGTGAGCATTGTATTTGTCTTTAGCTATGCACCAAAAGTCAATAGGTAAACAATTGGCCCCTCTTTGCCTCCACTCCTTTTGCCGTGGGGCTACGCGATTATCTAATTACACAATTGGACCGTTTTTTCCCGATTGGACGTTGGTGTTGAGCAAAGGATTTGGTAAGCCGACAATTCACTAATGAGCTATTTGCTGAGAGACAATTTACTAAGTGAACAATTTGTCGGGCGAACCGCGGGCTTTTAATTGTAGACTATACGCCGTGTTAATTTATTTTAAATATAAATTAAACGCGGTGTCGGAGAGATTTAGACAAGTGGCAAACTACCTAAAAAAATCGTTTAAAACAAAATAAAAAGAAAATTTTCCTAAAACTAAAAAGGTTAACGCTCGGTTGATGCAATCCATTTCTAACTAGCGCGAAAACTTTTACATAAAAACTACTTTTAGAGACTTATTCACCTTTTTACTGTCACGTTTTAGGGTAAATTCTTTGCCTCCACACCTTTGGCAATCCCATAATGGAGTTAGACCAAATTAAATGTCAGTGCAAGGTCCTGCAGCTACAAAGCCAAAAAATGCGGTGCTAGAGCGGTTGTTAACATTGATTAACGTTATTTGGGTTTATAGCCCCTAAACAAAACCAAAACCCAAAACAAACCCCTAAAAAGCCCCTTTTTAAGGACCGGCCAAGCATGGGAAGGCTTCCAAAGATTGCCCGTGGTTTAACGCCAGTTTTAATTTGGTTTACACAACTTGGGTTGGACAACAATTCTATATTTTCGTGACTACTCGGCAATGAAAAATGAGAGTTACTGTGCTATTAATCATCTGCAGAGACATCATAACGAATAAACAAAAAATAAAAAGTCGATCGTCTTGCCCACAGAAGCAAGACAATTACGAACAGACCCAAAATCCTTCCAAAAAATAATATGAAAAGCCTTTCCAAACAGAAAAAAGAGTTAAAATTTATAGCGGCGCATTTAAAAAAATTAAAGATACAATTTCACGTCATCGAAATAAATCAAAAAATCTATGTTTTTTCCCGTTCATTAAAACATAGTAAACATTTGGGTGGGGCACGACTGGCCTAAAGACCACAATTTGGCGAAAGAGTACAATGAATAGCTCTATTGCCAGATTCAGCTTTTGTTTAATAGGACTTTTATTGTTATTACTTCAAAAACCTGCCGTGAGTCCGCTGTCAAATTTATCTCCAGCGACAAACTATCGATTGACTGTTCCCATTTAACACTCTTTTTCGAAAAAAACTAATAACAACAGGACCTACAAAAAGTCTTTACATCAATCACAAAAAAGACCTGGTGACCATTATATGAAACAAACATTTAAACTAGCAATCGATCTCTCCACTACAGTACTTCACAAAATTTAAAAAAAACAAATTTCGGTCAATTAGCCCCAGCCATGCACTGCCCCCAGACGTTCCCTTAAAAAGAAAATAAAACAAAACACATCTGGGCTTTCGCGTTTATTTTATTAAAAGATGCAGCAGTATATGTTTAAGCCTACATAAAAAAAATTACGAATACAATAACTTGAGATTTTTTGAGGTTAGAGAAATGAAAAAAAATATTCAAGAGAGTTCAGCAAATGGGAGAACAAATTTGCAGGATGGCTTTTGGCAGGAAGATAAGAATTTTTTCGGATTTTTATTATTCGGCAAGTGCGTGGAACTCACTGGCGCAAACATGCACACACAACAAAGCTGTTCGAAAAAATACTTCTTGGCCAGACAAAAGCCAAAGTAAATTCGTTTTTCCCCTCTGTTTTAAGAGATTTAACTTAAAATAAAAAGTGGTAAGGGTGAAAGAGAGAAGGTTTGGAGAGGTAGCAAAATCAATAAAATCGTAAGATAGAACAATAAGTAAAATATAAACAACAAAAAAGAAAAGAAATGAAAGAATATGAGCACTTATGTTAAACATAAAAAAATACAAATATAAAGCTTCTCCTCCGCCTGCCAAAAATTTTAATTTAACGGTTCGCCAAAAAACACACGGCGTTTAGAATCATTTCCTTCAAGTCAGCAACGCTTATAGGGCTCAGTTGGCGCAGCCCGGCAAAAACGCCGATGCGCGCACCGACTGAATTCCTGAAGCCAACACCGACGACGCGGATAAAGAAGGAAAGTCGGCGCTGAACAAAGGCATGTTCGTCGAGCCGCTACGCAAGTCGTCTTCCCTATTTACTGCGGTTGGTAGTTGAGAAGACGGCGATGAGAAAGTGTTGTCCGCAAAGTCATTGAACAAATGACGGCTAGTAAATGGATTCCTAAAAGAGTGATTTACCAAAACAAAAAAAAGAAACAGACAAATTTTTTTTAACTTACCATTGATCAAATCCAAAGCCAGAAAGTGAGTTTGCTTCAAATCCACCACTCTTTAAACAGCTTAACAGATTCATCTCTCTAAAGTTTCCAATAAGTAGGGATTAACCTTCAAATAATACAATAAATTACTTACTCATCATTGATCAAATTTGAGTGACCACTGTTAAAGAGTCGACAAAAGGCGTCGTTAATGTCTATTCTGCCACCCGCATTCAACATTAGGTGGCGTTCGCGTGGATAATAGGCTGATGAAGCAAATCGACTGGGCGCTCCGCTATTGTTGACACTGGCCGAGCGCGTATTCGTATCAACTGAGCTGCTATTGTAATCGCTGCTTCCACAACCATTGCTTCCGGCGCTGTTGGCTGAAGAGCCGCGTTCCACACAACCGTTGTTTGGAATCTGCATCCACTTTGGTGGAAGGAGATCTTTCGAGTCGTCCAAAAAACGTTGGCTTTTTTGCAATGAGTTCCTAAAAGAAGGATAATTATAAAGCAACAAAAAGAGCTTAGACAAAAAATTACAATTGTTCAAGCTGAAAAGTAGACAACGAATTCGGTTCGTTCTTGAGCCCGTTCTCCTTATTCGAAGTCGGCATCATATGGTTTATCTCACTAAAATTTTGATAAATATAGTTCAAAACCGAACAGCAATATCACCTATTGTCAAAATGACTGTTGACTAAAAGACGGCTCAGTGCATCCAAACGGTGGTCGGTGGCTATCGCTGAATGACGCTCACGCGGGTTATAAGCCGATACAGTAAAACGATTGCGAACAGCTTGTCCCGCGCTGCTAGGACGTTGAACGTTTTCCTGTAAGGCCGATGCCGTAAAGCTTCTGTTATAGTTACTGTTGGCATCGGAAGATGTGCGCGAGCGTGTATTACTATCGGGAGAACGGTGAATGAATTGACAACGAGAGCCGTAACCACACTCGCCGCGGGTCGAAAAGTTCAAACACAACTCGGTTTTGTATTTCGGGTGAACCTAAACATTGACTTCTATGCCATGGCGAGTGAATGCCATTAAAGAAAGACTTACTAAACGAACACGAAGCTCTTCCTGAAAATGAGCAAAACGACACTCGGCGCCGTATCTGCAATACCCAGTGCGAATAAACCCCTTGCATAACTCGGTTTTGAATGCCTCTTGTTTTCGTTTGTCCCTCATGAACTGTGAACGACGTTCATCTGACATTGCATGCCATTCCACCGAGTCTACGCCATTCGGAACAAAATCGTCATCATAGTCTTTGCCCTGAGAGAAAAACATAAGTTGATTAGTTCGCTTTTGTAGATTATAATAATGAGGCAACTAAGAAAATGCACAAAGTGCAAAATTGTTAAAGTTTTAAAAGGTTAATGGCTCTCTTATAAATTAAGCCTTATTACAATAAAATTTTGTCGGTCAAATAAAAACACAACGTCCAAAAAAGAAACAAACTTCAAATGTGACATGGCGTTGAGCATCTGATTCAGAAACCAAAATTGATGGAATGTTATTAACAAGGTTAGCCGAAATCATCTCTCTGAACTAGTTTCATATAGACAGCCACGCAATTAAATTAAACAAAAAACATTGAAAGGATTTAAATAAAGAGAGTTAAAAAAAACCCCAAATTCTGAAACGCTCCGACAGTCTGTCATCGCAAGGGTAATTGAAATGATTAACAGCAAAAAGCGTCACAAAAAAAGTTACCCTTGCCTGTGTCCAAACACTGGAAAATACTTTTCAAAAAAAAATCCAAAAATTCTCAATTTTGTGATCCAAAAAAGAAGTATAAGAAAAGCGCGGTGAGACAACGCCTTTTAATTTGCATAATGCCAAAACGCGTTTATCTTTGTTTTTTTTTGCAAATTCAAAATCACAATCAATGGTGTTTACTAGCTCAATATCCTTTTCGTATTGATACTGTTATTATATATCTAACCTCAGACAGAATAAAAATAGCTTTGACATTTGAGAGGATTAATTACTAACTACTGGTTACCGACGCGACTTTGCTGATTCATATGGCTTTAGACCGTTTGTTTATGTTTTTACTTGCATCGTTTTTGATTTATATTTTGCAAAGTTGATTCACGCGCATTAGCAGTCTCTTTGCTGAGTTGTAAGTGAGGGTCAACGATCGATTTAGGGCTCGCTCGCAGCTCATTTATTCTTCTTCTCCAGAGCTGCGGCGCCCACACTACATGATGGACATGTTACAATGAACATATACAGTACTTTCTTATTTTTAAATGCTGACGGCGCTGAATACCAGCAGTCAAACGTCCTGTTCTTAAATTCAATACCGGTTTATACTATTTTATTTTATAGTAACTACTATAACTTTTTTTGAGTTTGATTGTGTTCATTATGAGAATATCTTAACCAATTCACAAGATTTTCTGCGCGAATAAAACTAATAAATAAAAAAAATTTAATAAACTATAAAAGTAAAACAATATGTATAACAAATATTACACAAAATTCAAACATTCAAGAGGAATCCAAGTCGAGTGAAGTGACAAAGTGTCGGATTTCGTCGCGGTCCTTCAGCTTGTTGTTCAAAGTGATGCGCTCCGTCTTGCTTAGACTTGAGCGTAGCATAAAGTTGAGGTGATGGTGGAATGACTCCAAGGAAATGTCCATTTTTTGTTCAAGTTTGAGCTAAAAGAAAAACTTATGCTCGACAAAGGACAAAGAGGAGCATTGATGTTTGGTTACAAGCAAAAGAGGAGATCCAATTCCTCTTTCAATTGCACTGGCGGATGCCTTATTATTTTAAAGCTTTCGTATACCCTACATTTTTCAATAATTATTAGACAAAAAGTCGTTTTAACTCCACCCCGGTGCAGAAAAGGGAGAGAGCAAGAGAAAAAAATAGAAAAAAAGAGAAAGAAAGAAATGAAGAGAAGAAAAGAAAAAAGAGACAGATAGAGAAACAAGAGGAAAATTACATAAGAAAGATGGATAGAAGGAGATAGAGAAAAAAGAGTTAAAGAGAGAAATGCATTTTCAACTGTCAAAAACAATCACGCAAAGCATTTTTTCAAAAATTAAAGTCGAAATTATTACTGCTTATACCACTTTTTTTGCATAACTTGTCTTGTAACAACCTTTCCAAGCAAACTTTTTCTATGCCTTCGTTAGGTAACAATACTTACCCAATCGTAGACGCAAGAGTCCGGTGTTTTTGGGTAGCCAGCAAATAGTGCAGGATTGGCGAGCAAACCGTTCGCTGCCATAACACCTGAAAAAAATAAATAGATTAACAAAACTGTTTATTTATTAGACTTAAACCACATGATGTAAACCAACTTTACCCCTCCCTCCCCCCACAATAGATCGCCTTTGCTTGTTAGCTAGTTGAAAAGACAGTTTTGAATGTTGAACCCCACCTCAAATTCTAGAAGGAAAATATTTTTTGAGTACTTTTTGAAACTCTAATTTTATTCCTTTTTTTAAAATCTGCAACTTTAAAGTAAACTCACTTGGCTAAAATTAAAGCATTGGTTTCGACCTTAAACCAAATTAATATAAAATCAAGAAAAAAATACTGTGGTTCCTCGGTAGTTCAAACCATTATGAAAAAAAAAACCTAGCCGCTACACCACAAGGCTACAGAACTTGCACTAACGAAATTATTTTATACAATCTTGATCTAGCGCAAAAACTAGAGTGCAGTTACTAAACCACAAAAAATATTGTACAAAAATAAAATATCTATTAAAAAAAATGAAGACCTTTAAAAAGGTCCAAATCGTTTGCGAAAACCCCTAAAAAAACAATTTAAATGCCTTCGCCTGTTAGGAAATTTCTAAATTATTTTGGTTAAAAAAATAAAGCTTATTTTATGAACGATTGAAAAATAAATGAGCCAGAGCAACTAATAGACAAAGTTTAAGAAAAAATATAAAATTTAACCATCCGCTTTGGTGATCCTTGCAATCTCTAGCGCTTCATCATAAGATTTACAACCGCCGTTTGCAAAGACGGGAACACTGACCACAGATTTGATGAGTCCAATTGCCTCATAGTCGGCCGGCTCGTGGTCGCGCATTTCTAAAGTGCGGCCATGTACAGCAATGTGCGAAACGCCAGCCATCTCGGCCTTAAAAACATTTAATTTTTCCTGAACATTCGAAGAAAATTTTTTTTACTTTTTTACACAACTCAACTGTTTTTGCAATCGAGCGGTCAATTCGAATTTTAACTGAAATTACAAAGTTTGGATCCGAAATCCGAGCTCGTGTCTGTCGCACAATGTCGGCAATCAGCTCTGGGTCTTCAAGCAGTTTTGATCCACAACCACATTTTCGGACGTCACGCTTTGGACAACCACAATTCAAATCGATTCCTCTGCATTGACTACAAAGCATAATTATAGCACAACAATACTGAATAATTTAAATTTAAATTACCCATAAACGAGCTCAGCAGCGTCGGAAAAGTCAACGGGGCGGTTGGCGGCAAATTGTACAATGGGAAAGTCGTGATCATCAGTGACAAACTCAACCTCGCGACACTTTTCGGATGCCACAAAACACGACGCATAAATCATTGGAGTATACGCCAGATCACAGCCATACATTGACGTCAGCCGACGAAATGCAAGTCTTAAAACCATTTAGTTAGTATAACTTAACGATTAGACTGTTTGACTTACTTGGAATATCGGACCATAGGCGCACAAATAAACAACGGCGGAGTGATACTCAGACTTTCAAAGTCTTTAATCTTTGACTAAAAAAATTCAAAGTTTGGTTTGAAGTATTTTCTTAAAACCATACCTGAATTGCCTGATCCTTCATCTTTTTAGCGAGAGAATTGTTTTTACATTGGCAAAATAAAGTTGGATATAGAAAACTATACGACACAAGACAAGATTTAATTAAAAGAGAGGAAATCTCGAAAAAACAAATTAAATTTTTTAAACACAGGGAATAAACTTGTCTTTTGAAAAAGAAAGAAAAGACGAGAAAAAAACGAAAGACAAGTTGTTTTTTGCAAAAACAACGAATAACAAAATTTTCTTAAGGCAAATCCAGTTAAGACAAAATATTTTTTAATTTTGTTTTTTGAACCAAAAAACTCTGAAACTCAAAATTAAACTAAATGTTTGTTCTTCACTAAATAATTATTAATAATTTGTTAAATGTTAGTTAACTCGACGCTGATTCAATTTTGCCAATAGTTAACAAACTTTTTGGCAAAGTGGTTTTGAAAATTTTAAAAACATATTAAGTTTTTTTATTTTCAATAATTTGCGTATATATAATTGATTAATGCTTAGCTTCAGTTCAACCAACTTATTTAGTTAGCAAACAATTAACTGAACTATTTCAAATTTTATTTCCAAAATTTCAAATTTTCAGGCTTTTATAAATTTTCAAGTTTTTTTAAAGTTTTTTCTCGAAATTATGTGTTGGGTATTAGCCTCTGTCATTATGTTCTTTTGTTGCCAATATACTTGAACTTGCAAACTTTGAATCAATTTCTTTTTTTAAAACATATTGAAGCTTATTAATGGTGTTTGAGGATATCTGATTAAATGTTCACGCTGATGTTAGATATCAAGCTTAGTTATTGGTCAAACGTGGAATGTATAAAATGTTTTGCAATAGAGGCATACCTTTAAAGAAATTGAAGGAGTTAAGCTAGAGCAGCGCAGCGGTTAGAAGAGACTCCTACCGCGCAATCATTAACCGCCTTTCAATTATTTAGATGTTAGCTCTACAAACTAAGTTTGTTAACCTTTGATCTCGTTGAAAAAAATTACTTTAGAGATGTTCTTTCTCTGTGTTAGATACATTATTTACCCCTAAATACATAAATAACCGAGAAAAAATTTCCTTTAGATTTTTTTGTACTGCATCAACAGAAAAGCTCTTGCTAAAACTGATCAAGCGAGATCCTGGAAAAGTCGTTAAATTACCAACTCGCGGCCGGCTGTAGGACAAAAAAACGCAAAATTCGAAATTGAAAGTTGTGCAACGGAATAACTTTTTTTATAATTGGCTAACTTTACTACAATAAACAACGCAAAATGTACCGTGTTAATGCTTCAAAATTATGAAAAAAACTTATTCCGCTTTCTATTTTTGAATCGTCTTTTTGTCCGCATGACCGCACACCTTCGCGGCAACATCAACTTGGTAATAATATGCTTTCTTCAAAAAAGGTTGAAGGCGCAGTGATTCCTATATAACATTATATTATGACCATAAACTGAAAATCCCAATTACTTGTATTACACACATACTTAATACAGTTATTTTGCGACTTCTACTACAAATGCATTGTTTTTTCCACATTGCTTCGTTAATGAATTTTTTTTTATGAAAAAAAGTTAAAATGTAATAAAGCGTTGGAATAATTCACAATAATTAAAAGAAAAAATCAAAATAAAATATCTGATCGATTGTTTATGCAATGCGTCCAATCACGGCAGATCGTCGTCGTACTCCTGTGGGCACGACTCAGGACCGTTGACTGGTTGGGCACGATAGCCGCGCCCCACTTGTCGACAGCGATGTTCGTGGAGCCGAGGCCAGGCCTTGTTGCCGTCCTTCGTGTCGATGGGTGAGCTCCACAAGCGTTCGGCTACAGCCGACGCGCGTGGCCTAAATTTGTTTAAGTGTATTTCAAGTCCAAAAATTTATTTTCGAAGAAAAAAATAGGTTACCATAGCCTTGCTTCCAAATTGGTGCCGTCAACGTACTCGCCCCACATCGCTGCCACTCCACCCAACACTAATTTCTTTTGTTCGTCAGTGCCATTGAAAGCGCGCGGATCGCAGTAATAATAAGAGTGCAAATTGCCTCCTTTTAACCAGTCGTTTCCATATAGAATGTTGCTCAAATACCTAAGGACGCATGCATTTGAACATTAAATCAAGCAAAAACGAAAAAAAGAAAAATAGGGGGGGGGGGGGGGTGGGGGTATCAAGAAGGGAGTATTAACACCAATAGCAACTACAAGCATTAGCGTCTCAAAAGCCAAAAGGTAGCTTAAGGTCAGTAAAAACTCAAATGAAAAACTGCTACATTTACTCTACAAAATGTTTGCAAATTTTTCTATAACAATATCAAAAATTGTAATTAGCCAAAAAATTAACCGTTACGGTCTGCTCATTTCGTTTATCCTTTTTCGCTTATTTTAGATTCATACGTCCTGCAATGATTGTTTTCTGTTTAAAATTTCCAAGTTTTTAGCAAATTTCAAACTTTTTGCTTAAAGAGATTTTCATACCAGGACTACATCCATTGTTCTCTTACCGGAACAAAGTTTCTGAGGAGACTATAACTTGCTTGTACGGTGCGTTCTGTTTGCGATTTTTAACCTTTGGATTGCCAAATGTGATGTGGAAACTAGTTATGAGTAATGGTTCATGAATCCTTCCATTTTTCAATATTATTTTCTTTTCCTGTAACATCAGACTCAATGAAAATAACGTGAACAATGAAAGAGGGTTTAAGACCCATTGTCTTTTGCTGCTGAAGACTCTTTACTGAACGCCAAAATTAAAAAAATTTGCCCAACTTTTTTTTTGTTTTTTGTGTCCCAAAAGGAGTGGTAAGGATATTCCTTATGCTGTTGTATAAAGGCCTGCTAATATATTATAAACATATATATGTATAGCCATGCTAAAATACTATTTGATTATTTTTTTTGAGAGTAAAAAAGAGAGAGAAAAACTTGTTGCAATTAAAGCTCAATTGTATAAAGTATCAATTTGGTGTAAAACGATCAACACAAAACTTAAAAACGAAAAAAAAAATCTTAAAACGAAGCACTACATGTCCTCCACCTTTCTTCCCCCCTTACAAAAATGGAAAAACCGACCAGCAAGACGAAAGAATGACACTTTGTCCTTTCGACGTAATTTCAGCCGTAAACTCCTTGCGCTCAGTTTCGTTTCTCGGCGTCCAGACGTGGACAATCGATTTGTTGTTCTAAATTTCCACTCAATTAAGTATACATCTGGCCAAAATTCGATTCTTTATATTTGCTTTTTATTTGACACAAAAGTTTTACCACATTGTTCGAGCGATACACTTCATCCCAAAAGACGAAACGCCCCGCGTCTCCCATTTTGCGATCCTCAAAAATATCTTCAATGATGGCCGTTAACCTAAACATGTAACCGGTGTTGGCGTCGAAATCATGGTTGGTCGAACCAAAAAAACATACCTGGAGTAATAATAATCGGAGAGAAGCGTAGTGTTTTCGATGCCATGATCTTTCATGAATCGATCAACTTTGGGGTTGTTTTTCCTAAAAAAATATTTCAGCAAATAATGTCTATCTTCGTGGATTAGAATATTACCAACACTCATTAATCCAATAAGAAACTTCATCTCCGCCCAAATGAATCATCTCTTCAGGGAAGACGTGCAAAACTTCGGAAAAAAACGACTTTAAAAAGTCGTAATTTTTCTCTTCTGTCGGGTCGATTAGTGCTGGAGGCATTTTTAATCCTTCCGGATCTTTACATTCCGCTAACAAATCCGATTGACCAAACCACGAACTCATATGGCCTAAAAAAAGCATTTTCTTTCAAGAAAAGGTCTTGAAATGTTTGTGTGGGATCTGAATGAAATTTGGTTATAATGCAGGTTTTCCAATCTGCGAATGTGTGCTCTATTTTGGATCTTGCGGCTTTTACAGCTGTGGAAAAGAAAGGAGAAGGTCGGCGTGGGGTCTTTCATTCTCCTTTGTAAATTCGAAAAAATAGAAAAGAAAGGGTGTTAAACCCGTGTAGTGTAAATGAAGAAAAAGAAACATAAAAAAGTTTAACAATCGTTCTACCACTTGGCCACAAATCACGTTATCGCGGCGCTGTGTTTTTTTGGCTGATCAAAAGACGCCTTAAAAATTTTCGGTTAGCATTAAAAGGTATAAACAACATAAAGTTGTCCGGTAAAAGCTCTACGCTTCACTTGCTCTACTAACTTCAATCGACTGTTTTGGCTAATTTTTAAAGAGTTCGTTTTTTGTCTCAACAATTGACCCGGTTCAGCAATTATCCTTTTAATCATAATCCAAACTAACTGAAATTAAACAAAGCATTTACCTGGCGTGTCGAACTCGACCATGACACGAATACCGCGGAGTCGGCCGTATCGAATGATGTCTGTGATTGTATTCGTTGAGTAAATATGTTTTGGTGAATAGGCGCCCCAAAAGATCAATCAACATTAATTTTACTATAAAAATCGTTGAGCTAAAAGTTGACTTACAAATTGTGAAAGATTGGGAAATGATTTTGAGGAGTAAGGAAATGACTCCATGTCGACGATGTGCCAGTGCAATAGATTCATCTTGTTTTGGGCCAACAAATCCTAAACGGAAAACTGTATTAGTTTTTTATAATTCTTTTTAGCGAAAAGCTATATGGAATAATACAATCTGTCGCAAAATGATGTTTTTGTGGATGTAATGACGCGATGTGTCAATTAACACACCGCGAAGCGGGTATTCCGGCCAGTCGTGAACCGACACTGTTCGAATGTAATACTGAAAAATTTTAAAATTAATAATCGAAAAGACTTTAGTGTTTTGGCGCAAAGACACCTAGTTCTAAAAAGAAACTTCATTGTACAGCGGTCACTAATGCAAAAACGTAAAAAAACCAACTGAGCCCCTGTATTTAAATATCAGCTGACTTAAGGTCTCAAGCGCGCGTAAGACGCCCCAAACTTGCTCAGCCTCAATGGTGGCATCGCCACTCGTCGGCACTCGGAGAAAATCTAAAAAAATGTAGGTTAAAAAATATATTTTCAATATTAAATTCTGACTGGCTACAGTGGCAACTATCCACGAGCCAATTAAACTCATTACAGAAAATAAAAAATACAATGAGCCTTAGTCAAAACTTAAGTCAAAGTCAAAGTCAAAGCCTAAGGTTGGCCATTAATTTGATCAAATATTTTTAGCTGCATCCTATAATTTTGAACAGATGATCATGCACCGAAACTATTAAATAAATGGACTCACATTCTTCAGTCATATTCTGTTGTGGAAATTGAAATGATGTGGGGCATTTATTTTTGGTTCGGATAATCACGTTCAGCGTGCCGCTCCGACGACTGGCTGCGCGTGCGGGGAAAAACCATTTTTTTACTAAAACAATTACACAAAATGAAATAGTTTGAAATCCTACTGTAAAAATTTTCAAAACAATAATTCTTACGATAGGTGCCTGTTGAAAACTTTAAAATGTCGCAGTCAATGTCGCGGAGCCCATGAAAAGCAAATGTGATTCCATTACGTTGAATCGTCCGATTTTGGGAGCCGTATTGAATCTTTTGTGGCAGAGGCCATACTGACCCGACCATCGGCGGATTGGTGAAATATGGCGACTCTAGAAGACGGCACCCGCAGTCCGGCTCTAGCTCAAAATCAGACTCAACTTTTGTAGGCTTCTTGCACTTTTTGTCCTTGCAAGAGCCCAACATGGAAAGCTTTTTTGTGTAGCATTTTTCGAGACACTTTTGCTGCCATGCTTTTCTTTCCTCGGGGGTCTTTGGCGTGTATCGAGACTCGCAATCGAGAATGCAGAGTAGTACTAGTAGAAAAACAATGTTCTGCAGCAGCATTTACTAAATTTAAAATATTCTGAATAAGTAAAAAGATATGCTTGTGAAAGGTCATAAAGATTTTAAAAGAATAAAACCAATAGAGCCCATGCAGAAATAAATGCATAAAATTTTACAAGTCACAGTCAACTTTAGGATTTCAAAATTAAAACTTTAAAAACAAAAATATTATCAACAAAGACAGTGGAGCACAAAAAAAAAAATGAGAGGCAAAAAATAAACTGACGACCGGGTTTGTTAAAAACGACTGTTTGTTAAAAAATAAACTGATCAATTTTTTTTTTTAAACTGTTTAACCCGGTCGTCAGTTGAAATTTTTTTTTTCAACGATTCGCATGAAAAAGACGTTTCAACTGACGATCGGGTTAAACAGTTTAAAAGAAAAAAAATTGATCAGTTTATTTTTTAACAAAGAGTTAACCCGGTCGTCAGTTTATTTTTCATGGCCGTTCGTCGGATTTTTTCTTTAACTAAAATTTCAGTTAATTAACCCGATTTGCTCAGTCCTGGAATATAATATAACAACAACAATTTTCAAACTGGAACTACGGGGCTAAGCCAAATTAGAATATTTAAAACAAAAATGTAGTAAAAAACAAATTAAGTGGTTAAAAAGAAAAATCTTAGTTTTTTTATCCCAGACATTCACAAAATAAAAGAATTGCTAAACACAATTTCCTTTACAATGAGCAAAAACTTACTGGTTCCGATTTTGAAATTTGATCTCCACACATTTCTAACAAATCTTTTTTTTTATTTTGATAAGCAAATAAAAGTTTTAAAAAATATATAAATAATTATTTAACTTTTTAGCATTTTCAGATAAATTTCACACAATACAAATGTAAATAAATGATGAGAGGCCATTCACATATGGTGAGAATTGACTTAGATTACTTCAACACTAGTAAGTCAATCCCACTTAAGTCCATTGAAAGTATTTGATTTCAAATTTATAAAATTTATAACAAAAATTAAAAAAAATCTTAAAAATTTGATATTACAAAATTTTATGTTTATATAAAAAATTCTTTTTTTAAAAAAGTTTTTGGGCTTGATGATAATACAATAAATTTAAATTTAAAAAATTCAACAGAAAAATTGTTTACCCCGGCTCAATATTAAATCCTATTTAAACGGTTAATCTAAATTACATTGTAACTTCTACATATTTATTTTATTTATTTACGTCATATGATATCATATGACAATAAAAATAAGGAATACAATATATATAAAAAAAGGCCAAATAATCAGGTAATGCAATAAGAATAATATAAAATATAAAAAAACTGAAAAATAAAAGGTATAAAAATATATTGAATAAAAATATATATATAAAATATATTGAAATAAAAAATTAATTTATATAAACAAAATATATACATATATTAGAACTGATTTATCAACATTTTCTCTACACTGCCCACTTAAAAAATAAAATTTTAAAGATTCCGGTGATCGATATAAATCAAATAAAATAATTAAAACTGTTAAGATATTTTAAATGTTGCCATTAAAAGTTATAACATTAATTCTTAAAAGCACTTGCGATGTACAATAGTTGGGCCCGACTCATCGTATTCGGCTTTGGTGATCCACATTTGCTGGAATGAGGACAATGAAGCAAGGATGGAGCCGCCGATCCAAACCGAATATTTGCGCTCGGGCGGTGCAATAATTTTGACCTTTATTGCAGATGGGGCAAGCAATGTAATTTCTTTCTTAAAAACGATTTATTTTTAAGATATTCTTCAAACTTTAAAACAATGACTATATAAGCTTTTTGAAATTTCTACAGTAGTTATAAAAACCAAAGCACTTAAAAATATTACGGTAGATTTTTAATATGCTAAAAAAATACAAAATCATGTTAAAAAGGTTAGCGGGTGAGAGAAAAAATAAACTAAATAATATCTTACAAAAATTAACGACAAACCTGCATGCGCTCATATAAGCCCAAATACATAGTTGTTCCTCCGGACAAAACTACGTTAGCATAAAGGTCTTTGCGAATGTCAATGTCGCACTTTAAAATACTGTTGTAGCATGTTTCGTGAAAGCCTGCAGATTCCAAACCCAAAAATGAAGGCTAAATTATGCATCAATTAGCGTAAAATTATAATTTAAAATGTTTTTACTTGAAAGAGTGCTTCGGGACAACGAAAACTTTCGTGTCCAATCGTAATGATTTGACCGTCAGGCAATTCATAATTTCTATTCGCCGGAATTTGTTGCAAAGCATGCTCAAAATCTAATGCAACATAACACAACTTCTCTTTCATATCTCGCACAATTTCGCGCTCGGCTGTAGTAGTAAAGGAGTATCCTCGTTCGGTGAGAATTTTAATTAAATGATGTGTTAAATCACGGCCGGCTAAGTCAATGCGTTGAATTGCGTGAGGTAATGCATATCCCTCGTAAATTGGCACAGTGTGGGACACACCTTTAAATTTGTTCGGTTTTAAAACGCGTTAAAACAAAATATTTTAAAAAACATCAAAAACGAAAAGTAGTACCATCACCAGAGTCAAGCACAATTCCTGTAGTACGGCCAGACGCATATAATGATAACACAGCTTGAATGGCAATATAAGTCGCAGGTGTGTTGAATGTTTCAAACATAATTTGCGTCATTGTTTCTCTGTTGGTCTTCGGGTTGAGCGGAGCTTCGGTAAGCAAAACTGGCTGTTCATCAGGAGAGACACGCAACTCATTGTAAAAAGTGTGATACCATATTTTTTCCATGTCATCCCAATTTGTCACAATGCCATGTTCAATCGGATATCTAATTGAAAGGATTCCACGTTTTGATTGTGCTTCATCTCCGACATATGAGTCTTTCTGACCCATGCCAATCATCACTCCTTGATGTCGTGGACGTCCAATAATTGATGGAAAAACAGCTCGGGGTGCGTCATCGCCCGCAAATCCAGCTTTACACATTCCAGAGCCATTGTCCAAAACAATAGCGCAAATTTCTTCATCACACATTATGAAGGGAAATCAGTAAAATCTGAAATCAATTCCTTTAGTTTAAATATAAAATTAAATTAAAAGCAGTGCACGGTGCGTAAAATACAGAGAATGATATTTTTAAGAAAAAACATAAATAAGTTCACAAAATATGCATGTCGAAATACAATACAGTAAAATTTGCATTGAAAAGCAAACTTGATCTGGATAAAAAGACAAGAACTCCACAACCTATGTGAAAAATAGAAAGATCAAAATGTAAAAGCAGCACAGCACTGATAAAATATGTTACAAGGCTTTGTACATAAAAACCCAAGACTGATTTAAAAGGTTAATGAAAAAAAATTCAAAAATCTTATTTGTATTCCTTGTGGGATTAAAAATTTTGGCATAGTGTTGCACCATTTTTTGAAAAAGTAAATCTTTTTTAAATTTTTTATCACTAATTTACCCAATGTATGTCAACAGCTTCTTTTCAAAATGACGTTTTTGACATTGTTTACATTGTTGTAACAGAAGCAAGTGTAGTTATGGCTCTGAATTGAACTTTTTTTACCTTTGCTGATGGCTAAGATACCAAAATTCTTAAGCCGTCTTTAAATTTCAATTTAGTTCTACCGATGCTTTTTAAGAATTTTTAAATGTGCTTCGTTAAGTCATAACGCTGCACAGTCCGATGTAAATTCATATTCATTCCTTATTAGTAATTATAATTTTTTATTTTTTAATAATGTGTCAGCCTGAATTGTAAAAAATTAAGTTTGCTATCGGTTTTGTTAGAACATGTAATTTTGATATTATAATTTTTAAGCATGAACCGTTGAAAATAGCTATAAATTTTTTGTTATCCTAATTCAATTTCCTAGCTCAAAAAATAGTTTTTTTCATTTTTTCCCACTTTTCAGCTAGGACCACTTACTATATTTTAGGTAAGTTTTGTAGTTACACATGGGTTGTTACCCTTATTTAAGCACGCATGTTTGCTACATCTGTAATAATTTTTACTTTTTCTAAATCGCTAATAATTTTTGTAATAACGTTTAATTGCCCATATAATATAATTTGTTACTATTTACATAATTTGTCACTAATACATTTTTTTTATTTCATGGAAATAAATAATCTTCGTATTTTTAGCAATTTTGAGGCGCTACGCAACTGCTTGGTACATTACGTAAGAATCCTTGATTGCATGAGCATCGTTGAAAGCATTGCGCTGTGCAAAACACTGGTTCTGTTGGCTGAACGCATGGAGCGTCACCGCAGCTGCTTGCGCAATCGTTAAAGTGCTCATTGGCAGGGCAGCTCTGCTGGTTTCCTTAAATATAAATTTTTTTAATGTAAATTGAATGAAGTTGATGCTATCTCTGAATTTTTTTTAATAAATTAAAAAAAACTTTTGTTTTTTTAATGTTTTTCCTAAAAACATTTTTTATTTTTTTTGCCCTTTGATGACTAATCCAAAAGCGTAATATGACTAAAATTATTTATCATTTGTTTTTTTATCTTATGTGACATTCATTTGCCTAATTTCTACAATATTTTTATTTTAATTAAATTAGATAAAGTACCATTGTTGCCACCTGGATTTGCGACCTAAAATGTAAATTTTTAAATGAATTTTATAGAAAATATATTGCGCGTTTTTTGTAAACTAAATCCTTTTAAAGTTGAAGCATAATTTAAAAAGTTACCGAGTATGAGAAAGCAGCAGGTGAAGCCAAAAGAACGAAAAATAAGCAAGCGAGCATTGTTTGAATTTAGAATTTACTAAAAATGTATTATTATGATTACGATAATCTGATGTAGCTATATAATGCAAATTTTTTTTGTTCTTTTTAGCACAAAAAATTGGAAAGTAATGCTTTTTTTATTTAGATACGAATTGTTCTTTAGATAAAGTTATATTTGAAAATATCATACATTAAACTTTGTATTTTTTTGTGCTTTTCCAATTTAATAAAAAAAACGTGACTTTATTTGTCTCTAATTAAATTTTTTTTGTCTCTGATTAAACATTCTTAAAAATGTTGTCTGTAATTTTTATATGCAGTTTTCTTCGTGTTTTTTAAACGCATTCGGCTATTATAAAAATTTATTTATTTTTTCATTAATTCAATTTACAAATTATGTTTGGACCGAACAAAATTCATTGAGGCGGAGTGACAGTGTTTGTTGACGATAGATAACTTGTAGAAAATTTCGCTTACAATTGACGAATTTGCCTGGGTGAGTGATGATGTTGAATTTAGACCGTTAAAACGAACCCTTTGGATGGCTTGGTCTTGTATAGATTTGGGCTTAAAACGACTGTTGTTATTGCTACATGCCATTGTCTCCAAATATTCTTTTTCTTTAGCCCATTTTGAGCATAGCAGACGGCGCCACGCAGAAACGACTGTTCGACGAAAGTTTGCACTAAAATTTTTTCGTTTATTAACTGTTTGGTTCTATAATCTTGAATTGGCTGAATTTGGAAGCTTAGATTTTTTCAACGAACAAAACAAAAGTCTCTAGCTTTGTATACATGTTTTTTCAACGTGAAAATTTAATAAAGTTAATATTAATTAGCAATTTATTACATTGGGTTATAGCCCGCATGCCCGCATTATGTGGGTAACCTTCTCAACTAGTGATTTAAGATCTTGATCATTACCTTGAAAAAGCGTAGACGACGACATCACAAGCAAAATTTACATAATAGAGGTAGTGAGCGGCATTATATAAAAATACAATAAGGCGATCATTCAGCCCGCCTTGAATGGAAAATGCTTTGCATTGAAAAATATTGAGCGCAATTGTATCAATCATTCGAATCAAATAGAACGGCGTGTTAAGAATAATGTAGACTATTGGAACAACTAATAGAATTCTCGTCGAACTGCTGGAAGACGATGTTGATGAAGCAGGCTGTGTTGTGTTATTTGCTCTATTCGAATTCAGTTTATTTTTTGTAAATTTGGAAATCAATAGACTTGATCGACTAGTCTTATCGAACTTTGAATCCTTTATGCTTTGATTAACCTAAATTTTTTGAACATTAGTTTACATAAGTTTAACAGTTTAATTTAATTGTTATCAATATATTATCAGGAGAAATGGAAGCCAAGCAAAAAAAAATTGACATACCATGACAGTATTCGAGTTGGTCTCTTTGATGATTAATGGCGAATTGGTTGCTGAATATTTTTGTGGCAATGAAGTTTTGGCAAACGTTTTTTTGGCAGATTCAACTTTTGAGGCAATTAAAATATTGAGTACAACAACAATAAAGCAAGGCATCATATAGCATAAGACAACGTCAATTATCTCAACAATCATCTAAAAGTTGTGGACATAAAATTTTGTCATTAATTATTAATTAACGAGCTATTTGATTCTTTAGGCTAGCTTTTAAGTTCTATAATTAGAACTAATAAATGCGTCCAACATCCGGTTGTGAAAGTCATTAATTATTATTTTTAACCCTTTGTCACTTTGTGTTTTGACATAGAACTTTAACCTTGAGGGCTGTAATTTAGCATTATACCTGAAGTTGTCCGTCCTTCACAGTACATTTTCGGACGTTTGGCCAGTTAACATCGCTTGTGTCCATATTCGGTGTTAATGTGACAAATTGAATTAAATTGAGTACAAATGGAATAGGGATCCAAAAGCACATCATCTTCCATCTGCTAACATAACCGTACTGAAATTATTTTGCATCAGCAATACAAATGTAAACATAACATTTTCATTTCGAAGTACAAAAATTTTGCAATTAAAATATTTTACCACAAACAATTGTAACATACAATTTGAAAGGCTCAGGCAAAACAATATAAAAATTTAACATTAATTACCTGTACATGTTTAAGTGGATGAGCAATAGCCAAATATCTTTCAATGGTCAGCGCTGCAATCGACCAACTGCTTATATAAGAGGCACACATTAACACATATTCAATACCCACACACAATAAATAGCCAGTAAAGTCTACTTTGAAAAGCACCATTATGACACCCAGTAAAAAAACGCTATCAGCAAATGTGAGCACAATCAAATATTGATTGGCAGCCATCTACAACAAATTGATTTATTTTACGTATTATCGCTACATGTATTGGCTAAAGTCTTGTTTATATGATTAAATAGCTTTATATCTTAACTCTTTTATACATACACTGTACTTCAAAATTTTAAGATATTGTAGATAAATGCTGTACTCTAATTGCTCATTATCGTTTAGTGCATCTTTATTATTTTATATTATAAAACTCACATTTCTGAGTCTTGAATGGAATATTGCAATCAAAGATATAGTATTGCCACACAGCCCAAATAGAACAATAAATGGCAGAATAATTAAATATTCATCGGTGCCTTCCGTATTTGCCTCAAGATTATCATGGACTGTGAGAGTCGCGTTAAAATTTAACAATGATGAACTGGGGTCGAAATGTGTTATAGATGCTGAGTTTGGCAGTATTATAGATTCATCCTTGTAAACAGATGTTTTTGGAAGTTTTCCATTTGAGTCATCATTAAGCAGCAGTCTTGAGGTTAACGGCAGCAGGGGGAGGCCTGATGTCGGATCTATAATTGAGCCATATGCAATTGCAATTGATGATGTAGATGCTGTGGCCATTACAGCGCAACTAATTGCTGAAGCGATAGCCCTAGTAGAAACCATATTGTCTGCTTATTGTCTAAGGCCGGATTAATGATAATAAGTGAATAAGCTCAAACTTCCAGCAAGGATAGCAAATTTCAATTCATTTGTTTTCGCAATATTGGTAACTTAAATGTAAATGAAACTCTAGAATGAAATTTACGCAAAATTAAAATTTTATAATGCATAATAAATAAGAAAAATGGTTTTCACGAAAAATAATTACAAGGTCATCACCTCAAATTCAGCTTATTGTAGAGCATTACTGAAATAATAAAAAACTTGTAAACCATAATCCCAAATGTAAATGTAATATTTTTTGTAAACCATCGATTTTTCTCAAAAAAAAAATTTGGTGGAGGGACAGTTATGGTTTGGGGGCTTTTGGAGCGCGCAATAGAAAACATATGGAACATTCTTGTTCAAGAGGTTTACCGTGACAACCGACAATATTCCACAGTGAATTAACTCAAATTTGCCATTTCTGCTAAATGGAATAATGTCAATTTGCATATTTTGAACAAGTTGGCTCATAGAGTTCCCAATCGTATTCTTGATGTTGTAAAATCTAAAAGTGGGCCAACAAAATATTAATTATTTGTTTAGAAATCGTTTTGTTACGTTTAAAATGAAATAAATGTCAAAAGGTTAAGTTTTTAAACAAGTAAAAAACGGCTAATTTTATATTTCTCAAATTTAAAAAAAATTTTACTTGTAATTTGTAAAATCAATTATTCCATCATATTTCTAGTCACAAATTACATATTCTGGTAAATTATGACGTTGTTTGAATAATTCACTCAAAAGTTTAGCCGTTTTCTATAGTGGCGTTATAATTTTGAACAGCAGTGTATGATTTTTAGCAGCTGATATGTAATAGAACTGAGAAAGTATATCAAATTTTAAGTTATGTTTCGAATATTAACATATATTGGTTGGCTTTGAAACTCAGTTTTATATATATCACATACCACTAACATTTTGTTTGTCCGTCACGAAATTTTTCATTTTTCCGGTTATTATGCTTCGAAAAATGTAATAACATATTTAAGAACCCCGTAAACTTTCGTTTTGTAAAAAACAAGGCTTAGGGTTTAATCGTTTGTTAACAATGAAGTAATTTAAATTATAGCCAATTAAAGCCTAAACATGGGTTTATGAAATGTTTGAAACAAACTTATGTTTATTGGCTTTATATTTACGGCTGAATTGTTTTAAATAAGTATTAAATTTTCAATCTTAGTCACTGTGTGAGTAGTATAAAGCAATTAATCACCTTTTGACAATTATTTGAATGTATAAAAGTGTATAATTTATAAACTTCGATGTTCTATTAAAATTAGGATATTTGAACACATTAACTTGTTTTTAAAAATAACAAAAAGAACATACAAATGCATTTCTATTATTGTTGGTTTAATAACTAACGTATAAAATGGAATTGCATAGCTATTGTAGAAAACATACAGCTAAAAAAGTCTCTTTATTAGCATCCTACATAAAGTACTGCCGGCTAAATATTGCTTTGATGAAAATTTTAAACTCAATGTTAATAACAATTAAGCATTGAAGAGTAAGATGCCAAAAAGTAATAAATATTTGCAATAACATTTTTTCAAACTTCATTTTTGTTTGTTTATTTTCATGCATAAAATAGTTCATTAAACCGCACATATTTTTGACTAATAAGAATTGAAAAATGTTGTAATCATAATTTAAAAATCGCACGGCAACATATCTGGGCTATACGGTGGATGAGGTAAAATGAAGTTTCTATTTGAGTTTAAACAGCTTCTCTTGCGTAATACCCGAAATGTGGGGTCCATCATTATCGTGTATCAAAAACACATTTTTTTGAAAATGCGCCGTGAACGGTGGACGTCGAATTTTCTCATACACTCGCTGTAGGAATACTTCTTGCATTTCCTTCCGGCACAATTTCAAAGTGAATTTAAACTTTTGGTGCACCACCACAGTGCAGAACATTGCTTTTTTGTAATGCAGAGGCTTTCGGGGTGCCTGTGGCGCTTTTTTGCCAGATAAAATCCATTGATTATGATAGTTTTTGATAAAATCCATTGATTATGCGTGTCGGTAGTCATGTGTAATTTATTTTTCATCGCAAGTAATGATTTGGTCGAGAAAATCATGAAAATCATAGCGGTTTAACAAATTGCTACAACAAGTGGCTAGTTTTTCTTCTTGATTTTGGTTTAAATTATGTGGAACATCTTGGCACTTGTTATAAACTTAATCAAGGCTGTGAAGATGATTTATGATAGTTTTTTGAGCACAACTAAACTCCGCAGACGTTTTACGACTAATTGATGCAGGATTTGTCGAAATATACTTTTTCAATTCCTCATTGTTGACAACTTTTGGTCAACCGGAGCGTGATTGATCTTTAGTGCCACAAACACCAAAATCAAACTTTATAAACCATCGAACACACGTTTGGCGACTTACTATACTTTCTCATTGCGTTTGACATATAATATGTGCAGCTTCTTAAACGGTTACATTTCTACGGTACTCATGAAGTATTAGCTGTCAAATAACTGATTTGGAAACTTGCGCTTATTCATATTTTTAAATCAATTTTTGATTAATTGTAAATCAATATTTTTTCCGGCTTTTATAACCTTTTTTTCTGGAAAAATGTAGAAAACCAAAAATTTAAATATTAATTTTAATATTAATCAGTTGTATTACATTTCCTCTAGTGAAATAATGTGATTATATGTATATGGGAAATTTAGTTTACTTTTTAAGATGACTACACGCAATATCATAAATAGGGTTTAACGCAAAGTAAATGTTGCAGCGCATAATTCGAAAAAAAATGAAAATCATTTAACATCATATTTTAAAGTGGAAACTTTGGCGTTTGCAACACTAGGGTAGTGCATTAAGTTACGTGGGATTTACGAAAGACCCAGAATTGAATTAGCAGTATAGAAAAATAAGAACTACTCGCAATTCAGCTTATTAGAAATGAATAGCTAAAAGTTTTAAAAAAGAAAAAAAAATTGTTTTTTTCTAGTTTTGTCTTTTTGTGTAGACATTCTCAACGCTTTCGGCAATTTATTAAATTGCATTTTACGTGTTGAAAAAATTTGTTTTTATTCAAAAATTCCAGTAAATAGTTAAATTGGCAACACGAGCCGCTTCAAAGAAAACAAAGAAGAAAATTTAAGTTACATTTACGAAAGAAATTAAACTTTTTTTTTGACATGCATAATTTATATGTGCATGGTTAAACATTTATAAATTAAAAAATATAAATTGTGAAACAAAGAGTAATTGAAAGTGGATAAAACTGAGGCTTACAAATTAATCACTTAAAAATATGCAGTTATAATGAACAAGAAACGTTATCAATGCAATTTTGTTTAACGCGCCATCGAGGAGTATCATGATGTTTTAGGAATGCGAAACAGATGAGTCAACAAAAAATGATAAGAATTCTTGGAATTCACTTAGTTTTTTTGCTTTTTAAAAAAAAGTCCACATCAATTAGACATTTACATAATTAGTATTATGAATTTGGGTATTACTTTTTACATTGGTTAATATCTCAACAAACATTATGCCTACAAGATGTACGTGTGCACTTACATGTTGTGTCGTCAATGTTTGGAATGGGGATACTTAAAATGCCAGAATTAAGCTATGCAAACGTATATTTAAATGATGCAAAAATGAGTGTTGGTAAAAGTGCTCCAAAAACAAATCGTAAATGTCGAAAATTAATTTAAAGCAATTAAGTTGACAAAAATGTTCATTACTATTTGATTAGTAATGGTCTAAATGAAAAATGGGACACAATAACATAGGCCTTTGAATTGGCTTTCAAAAAACTAAATAAAAATAAGACGAATATGTATTGTGGTATAGAGAATTGAAAAAGTTACTGTATTTTAGATTTTGTTTTGTTTTTTGCATGATTTTAGTTATCATGCATCCCTCTTGATTAGAAACTAACTTTTTTGCAAGATTAGCATTGGATACAAGCGTTAGCTCAATTGTTATATTTTAAATGACTGATATGAGTCATTTAGACATTTGCACCTCGAAAAGTTAAGAGCACCCAGAGGGTTTATAGTGTTAAAATTTACTTAGTAATAGTTGTAAGTAAGGACCAATCCGCTACACCCATTGCAAATGAGTTCATAGCAAAACAGCGCTATTCAACAAAAAATGTTTACTTCATAAAACATTTATCCAAAACATTTATACGCAAACGCGATTAATAGTGAAACATACAAAACTGTCGTCCTTAATTAAGCGTAAAGATGGATTTTCAAATTAAATTTGCTGACAATAAAAGCATATAGTTTTGAGTTAAACACTTTGAAAAGACTAAATAAGGTTAACCAACTTGAAAAAATTGTTATAAAATTTGAAATCAAAAGCAAAAATTCGTTTAGTTTGGGCAAAACGATTGGCATTTGTTTTCACAAATTTGTAAAGCTTTGATATCGTAAACGTTGAAATGAAATTGTAAAAAAAATCGTAAATATTATAAAAAAAATTTTTAATGTGGCATGTCAAAATGTTAGCCGGCTTCTTCGCTAAAATATGCTCTCCCCACAAAAAAATAATAATGTAAAACAAAAACATACATAAAAGAATGGGTTTTATTCATTTCCAAGTGAAATTCTTTTCTAGCCACTCATATTTTATTTTATTATCGCAACGAAATGCAAAACACGAAGGAAATTTTTGCTATTTGAATAACATTATAGCATATATTATTTACAGACGTAATTATTGGCAGCAAAATCAAGCTGTTAAAAACGCAAGACAAAACAAAAAATTGAAACTTAAGTTTAAGATGAAAACCCAAGCTTTAACCTTAAACTAATTTAAGCCATTTATTTTAAAGAATACACCTATTTTTGCTGAAATTCAACGTATGCTAAGACCTACTATAACTATTAGCATTTCTAATTATACAATAACATCACCAAAACAACATTGTAGCAGACGCGAAAAGTGTAACAATAATGGGGGCATTTACTACAAAAAATTAGAATGCCAATTCAGAAAAGCTTAATCGAAGAATTGAAAAATTGCGTACACAATTGCTAGAAAAATTTCCCCTAACCTGTCATTTTGTAGGAAACGAAACCTGTAATTATTGATTCTGACAATTTTTTACATTATGACTACAAAAACTGAAAATAATAAATGTGTATGCTTATACACATATATTTGTACATTTACATTTGTTATTATAATTTTCCAAAATTTTGAATAGAAAATTGAGTAAATATTATTTTTCTCAAGTCTTAAATAAAAGAGTTAAATATTGACAAAAAAAATGAACGTTGCTGAGATTAACGCTTATCGACAACGTGATTTTTGTTGCTTTTTCTCAATTTTCAACAAATCACGCGCTTAAACACATTTATTTCGTGCTTTATAAAGTGCAAGTATTTAAAACATGTTTTCTACATTACTTTTCAATTTCATAACAGACGAGAAGGCATAAATTAGTAACGGACATTGAATAGCTAACAGATGTACACGCTTTTCATAATAACAATATCAACTAACATCAATTAATGATTGAAATATGTTAAACATGTTTTATGCGGAACAATAATAAGTAAATAATCCTCAGCCAATCAAATAAGCCAACTTAACCTTCTTAATGTAGGATAACAAGGAAAGTTTATTTAACTAATTTATGAAATTTGAATTCACAAAATTGATGACAATATCATTCCAGCAGTCCTTTATCATTTTTTGTTAGTGTGGCAAAGGCCAGGAAAAATGAATAAATTAAAATCAAAAGTCAAAAAATAAAAGATCAATCAAAAAAAAACATTTCGGTTTTTCGTTATTCGTAGTCATTCATTCATTCATTCATTCATTCATTCGTTCGTTCATTCATTTTTTTGAGGTTATTGCTCTTCCGTTGCTGGCGGAAATTTATTTCAATTTTGGTGTTATTTTCTCTTCCATTGCCGGCGGATTTTAATATATTTGTGAACATTAATTTCGTGCAAATTCCCATATTTATATATTTCTAATATTATAATAAACTTTATTATAATATTTGTCCTCAAACTACGAAACACTAAAATTCGTACATTAGTTAAAATCCTTTCGAATTTTTCAATCTTGTTCACTCCAGATTTGTTTTGCTTTATTTGTTTGAAGTCAAAGACAGTATAATAGTTTATGAAGACATGTAGGCAGACCAAAAAAAAAGGCTATAGCACGAATTTTTGACGTCCCAACAAGTGCATCAAATATCATAGCCAGTAAATTATAAGTTCACATTGTTTTTTGCAATGAAAGCGCATTTTGGTACGTGGTAGAAGTGAATATTTTTGATGTACTTTTATTATAAAATATATTTCAAATATAATGAATTCTCAATTTTTTTTTGAGGTTCCAATTTTGCTGACAATGTAAAAGGTAGGCAAACAACGAATGAATTTTATTTGTCCCCCCCCCTTCCCCAAAAAAAAATTATAATCAAGTCATAGGAATGGTAATTTTATGTATGTTAACTAAAGAAAAATTGTTTTACTTGTAAACTTTAATTTACTAACATTCCACAAAATTAATTTTAAAACAACAAGGAATTGTTTGATATAAGGGATTACCCAAAGCAACGAGCATGTTATGAAACAGGTAGCAATTGAAAGGCCTCATTTATCGCCTTGTGTATTTTTATTTTTTTTGCGTATGAAAATAATTGGAAACAATGCTCGTTATGCTGATCACTTAACGTTTTATTAACTTATAAATTAAGGAAAAAACAAATTTCTTTTTGTTTTCTTAACAATTTGCCAATGCGTAATCGTAGAACCATTCAAAGATAAATTAAAACAAAACCTTCGACAATCCGCTTTAAAATTTAATAATTTTGTAGTGGGTTAAAACGAAGCTTAGTCAAAATAAATTGGAGCGTTGTTTAAACTAGTAAAACATTCCAATGTTATTAACGATTAGCTCCTTGAGATTTATTGCTGAGAATTATCTCTTATCTTTACGATAAAAGAGGCAAAAAAGCCTTTTTCAAAAGTTGAGAAGATCTGAAGCTTGTAAAATAATTAATAACAACGCCTTCAACAAACGCCTACAAATACTAGTATAAAATTTGTTTAAATTTAAATTGGCACTGTTAACACCATTTTATTTGATACAGAATTCCCAAAAAAACTAAGCTACAGAAAATGAATAGCGCATAAATTTTTGTCGGCAGTAATTGTTTCGAATATAGGAATTAATGTAAAAAAGCCCGACCACAAGCCGTTTCAAAAATAATTTGTAAATTTTATGTAGTTTTTTTTTTATTGAGTTAAACGAATTCTATTAAATTTTTTGTGCCTTTCGTTTCTATTAAACCTTTTAAGCCGAAATTTAATTTCAAATGAAATAATATCATTAAAAAAAATTCTTTCCCTATGTGTCATGCGAGTTGTGAGCGTTGTGAGCGTTAACGTATCTAGACCAAAGGGAAAAAAAAGCTTTGTTGACATTGTAAAACATTTTAAATTATTTTTTGAAATAATTAAATATTACACTATTTCGAAATAATTAAAAGGCTCAATGAATTTTCTGCTTTTAAGATAAAATTGATCAAAATATGAAATGCTTGACATATTTTGCCAAATATTGTTTACAAATTGCTTGATAATTTTATGCGTTACGTTGAACATTATTTAATGAAGCTTACATGGGAAAACAAAATTTTAAATACGTTGGCTTTTTTACAACATATGTTAAGCAAATGTAAAGACATCAAAATTCTATGAAATTCATTCAAATTTCCTTTTCGGCTTAATTTTATTCGATTATTTTTTTTTTGTCAATTTCATGTGAAAAATAAGCTTACGGGAATTAATTAACTTGCTATTGTAAACAACAAATATACAAATGTGCGTGCAAAAGCGCTTTTAGGAAAAAACTAAATTAAATAGTAGATTTTAATTGCACCTGCAATAACGCATATTTTCTCATTTTGCGCTTTAAATAACCAAAAAGCAAGTCTTATTTGCAATTCTACATGCATTTAATTATTATGATTTTATTTACGTTCGCAAATGTTAATGATTAGCACAATATGGCTAATTTATGACACATAACAACATTAAGCTATAAGATTTAATAATTAAGTATTCCGCATTTTAGGCTCAAAAATAAAGCATGAAGCAAACCTACAAAATAAGTAATAAACGTTTAAAAAATTTCAAATATAAAATGTAATTAAAGAACGGCTTAAAAGAAAAGAAAGTTTAAAAATGATCAAAAATATTAAGCTTTATAAAGTAATTACATGCAATACTAATTACATGCGGTACGGAAATTCAATAAGCCTTAGTAATTAAAGTAAAATATTTAACGCAAATCTATTTAGAAAAGCACTTCAATGAGTATTAAAATAGTTGGTAAAAGGTTCAAAAAAATAAAACTTTTATGCCTACACATGGCAAAATTTTATAGTTATAATGGTAGCCTAAACTACGCGGGTCACTTTTTTTTTATAACTTTAAATTTGTCCTCAACCGAATCCATTTTACGCGGTATCTCTATTGTAAAAACTAGATTTAATATAAATTTTAGATAAAAATTAGGCAAATAATTTTGTTAAAAATCAAAGCGGGTCACGTTGACATTATTGGATCGACGCCTAATATGCACATGTAACCCTTTTTTTAACAATTTCGTGGAGAAATTGAACTAAACAAGCTTAATTTTTTTACCTAAACGTGATAGAAAAAAACCAAAAACGGACTTTTATTCTTTATGCTAAAGGTTTTTTTCTATCACGTTTAGGTAAAAAAATTAAGCTTGTTTAGTTCAAAATCTCCACGAAATTGTTAAAAAAAGCATCATTGCGATAATTTTGCGTTAAACTTGGTATCGTTGGTCTGGTTGATAGACCACTTTAAGTGGCATGATTATATCACAATATGAAGCAAATATGTTGGTCAGAGTCCCAAAGATTGACATTATTGGATCGACGCCTAATATGCACATGTCCCCTTACCATAACAAAGTGTACTGTTAAAACTGCAGGATACGTAGAAAAATATTCTATGGTGAGGGGTTACATGTGCATATTAGGCGTCTATCCAATAATGTCAACGTGACCCGCTTGACCCGCTTTGATTTGTAACAAAATTATTTGCCTAATTTTTATCTAAAATTTATATTAAATCTAGTTTTTACAATAGAGATACCGCGTAAAATGGATTCGGTTGAGGACAAATTTCTGTACAAAACCCATTTTACCCCATTCTGATTGATGAACTTTAAGCAATTTTATAATTCATTAAAGTTATAAAAAAAAAGTGACCCGCGTAGTTTAGGCTGCCATTATAACTATAAAATTTTGCCACATTTGAATGAATTTTGTTTAAAATCAGTTTAACTATTCGAATAATTTATGATAGCTGTAAAATAATTTAAAAAATTCAACAAACAAAGATTAAATATTGCTCATTTGTTGGACAACAACAAATCAATAGAGCAAAAATCATTAAAATTTTTACTCGTTGAAAAACATTTGCTTTTAGGTTCTCTTTTTACGAGTGAAATAATTGTATTTTGTAAACAATTTTCCGCTGGTTTATCTCGATGTACGGAAGTGTGAAGGTAAGTTTTTTTTTGGTGCGGTCGAACATTTACAGTAGTTGTCGCTGTCTCTTTGCTGTTCTTTCTTTTTAGACAATTGTTGTTGTTCTCATTTCTAGCAGCATTGTTGTACTTTCTTGGTGAGTAAACAACGGCTTCATCATTTTGGAAGAGCACCAGCTTGTTGAAGTTCATGTTTTTCATCTTTGCGAAATTGCTATGATTACAAATTTTTTTATTGCTGCAGCAGCGAATGTCGCTGATTTCTGTTGCTGTGCCGGAATTCTCTGTCTTTGCGTCGAAATTATCTAAATAATATATATGACGGTTTTTTAAAATCAGAAATAATTAATGATTTTGGTTTATTATATTCCTTTTTATTACATAGGTAAATGCTAATGAGGTAGGCAAAATGTTAAAAATGTATTGGCTTTTTTTTCAAAAGTCGGTCACTTACACTTTTATATTTATTACCTAATTTAAAAATTTGCATTACGGAAAGGTTTGCAAATGTACTATAGGTTGTAGCAGCCTGTTTTATTCAACTTTGTTTTGTACTTTCAGTGAATTAAGTATTTCTGCACGCAGATTATGGCCTACACATATGCATATATTCCGAAGCCCACGCATTTTTATAAAATATTTGTTTATAATACTTCCAAACTAGTGAGTCAGTGTTTGCAATGAGAGGTGTTAATAATGTTTAAAAGTTGATTGCGTAGTAGCCTTAAAACATTGTTTTTTTAAACATAATTACTGCACAGAAGACACAGAAGGTGTAACTGATAACGTATTTTGTCCAGTATTTTTTAATTTGAAACCAGTATTATAGATACTAAGTTTTGCGGTAATATGAAACAAAAAAGGAACAACATCCATGTTACATTTTCGAAAAATGTAGGAAACGACTTATAAAGCTTATTTATGGCGCCGATTCCTCATGTCAAAATTTGGTTTTTTGCATAAATTTTGGTTCAATAAAGATGTCTTATAAGCTTTTATTTTAATAAGACGCCGAAATGATTTCTCTGAGGTTGCAGCAAGAAAAGTATTTGTTTTTTGGTTTTTTTTCTTGTAATGTTTTATACGCATACATATATGTGTTCCTAAGTCAACTAAATTTTTACAGTTGAAAAACAAAATCATTTCTTTGTGTTTGATGCCTTTTATAGCCAATATAAATTATAATAATTTTAATTATTATGATAAAAACTGAGGTTTACAAAATGTGCACAATTGAATTAATTAAATTTTTTATGTGAGAACTGATTGAAAAATGTTATAAAAGATGTCTTATTCCACGTTTTTAAATTGAAGTGCACAAATTTTTCCGCTACATTGTTCAATTGAAGAAGACTACTTGTGATGTTTAATTGCAAATTGTGGTCGGTAAATAACTTTAACTAATTTATTTTTGAAAATCTTCGAATGCAAGGGTTCAGTTTATTTGCTTTTGGAGTCTAAAATCGTACCTCTAACAAATTTATCGGGCGTCATTAACTCATTGAAACTTTGTCCAGAACCATCATATTGTTCCGGAAGCAGTGGCGAATTATAGCGTTTTATGTCTTTTATGTCTGCTGTTATTGTGTTAGTTTCTTTTTGGTACAAATCAACAGCGACTTTGTTGCAATGGCTTCCACGTATGTGGCGTTCTATTTGGTCAAGTGCTCGGCGCTTAGTGTTTAACGCGCACAATTGACAACTAAGTTAAAAGATCCTTTAAGTGGCAATTTTCTTGTTTACAAATGCAAAAAAAACTTACATGCAAGTACGATAAGGACAATCTTGTTTGTGTCCCTTTTTTGGTTGGTTAAATAGACCGTGGTTTGCGCACAATTGACACATGTACAATTCTTTGGGCATGTCAAAGCAACGAATTTAAATTCCAATAATTTGAAATAGCCGCGATCCCACTAAATATTTCTGGTTTAACATTTGAACAAACAAGAATATTTTAATTGAAAACATGTTTCCGCTTGTTCTGAAATACATTTTTATTGGTTTTATCATATTGCCCAAACGCAAATAAAAATTTAAAAAATTGTTCCACAAAAACAAGTGAGACAAACATTAAATGATTAATCATTTGAAATTTTTTTTTGAATTATGAAAAGAAGATTGACGTTGTAAAACGTTCTTTTTTATAGATTTAATTAACTGGTACAAACGAGTATGGCAAAAATAACATTTATTATCCGGTTAGCAAATGAACAAATGGGATTGAGTATGAGCATATGTGGCACAAAAGATTGATTGTATTTTTAGGAAAAACATTTGTATGTCATGCCTTACAAAACCATAAAGTTTAAAATATTTGTTTAGCAAATTCAATATGAGTTTGCAGTTCGCTTTGCCTTAAAGAGAATACATGGCTTCAATAATAGCTAAACTACGAACATTATGGTGTTGTTCGAAATCAGCAGGAGTTGCGCTGTGGACATTATAAGCAGAAGGGACATCATAATTCTGAAATAATATTCTCTATAGCAGCACTGTGTTTAGCCAACATATCCACAGAAACACAACTAAGCGCAAAAGAAAATGGCACAGCATTGCGACATGCAAAATCAACAGCAATTGCGCTATGTTTGGCAAATCCAGCTAAGGCCGCACAGAATTTATTTATTTATTTACGTCATATGACGCGACAAAAATAAGGATTACAATATATTAAAAAAAATGTCAAATAATCAGGTAATGCAATAAGAATAATATAAAATATAAAAAAACTGAAAAATAAAAGGTTTGAGCAAATTTAATAATTAAGAGAAATGTTAAAATAGATCTAAGTTTGTTTTGCAAATTGATCTAGAGAAGCAATGTGTCTTACAAATTGATCTATGACAACACTAATTTATAGGCATATAACTCAACACCACCCAAACAAGAAGATATTTAGCAAAATTGTCCTTGATAAAACTAACTATGCAAGCGGCGTAATAGCGTGAATATCAAAACTTTTAAATTTACATATATTTTAATTCCTTTTTTCTATTTCAATCAACAATCTAATAAACGCAATTGCAAAAAAAAATTTTATTGAGAAAAAAAAAAAGGTTTGCTTTGGTTTAATTGCATGTGGTTTTTACTCTCACTATGTAACAATAATTCCGGCATTTCTCGAATAAAAATGACTATTTTAGCAAAACCAATGTTATTACAAAACATTGAACGAACGATTCAATGTCAAAAAAAGTTTATTTAAAGTTATTATTAGGTATATGTGTACATTTTTTAGCATTGTGTTATAAAAATATATTTTGCGCTAATTTAAAATCAAAAATGTGAATAGCTGTAAATGATTAGGCCAATCCCAACCGTTTTTTTTTCATTAATTATTGATCCAAACAAATTAAGAACACTAATTCAAGTTTCCTACATCATTAAGTCCAACGCTGCTCTATTTGCCAATTGAATTTTCCAACTATAAAAACGTTCAAATTCTCATTGTCTTGGCTGGAAATCAATTTTTAGGTTGCAATGTTAAAAATAATAAAATTAAAAGGAGTTGAGTCGCATTGCCGGCTCCTGATTGCTGAAGTACATTGGCGAGGGCTGCAGATTGCGCGGCTTGCGGATTCTCTCAATGGCCGAAGCGTTGGAGTCGTTCCGCTGGCCGAGTGCAGCCTCCAAACTTGTGTTTGGATAAATGAATTCAATTTCACGGAATTTGACGTTATACAACAGTTCTTCCGTTAAACTGCGGCCTTGCAGATCCTGTGTCTCGTACCAATGATGTCGAATCACTGAAAATAGTCTGTTTAGGTCATTTGAGAAATCAAAATGAAAAATAAACCTTTTGAGCGGTCTTGGACGCTAATTTTAATTTTTGCAAATTCAAAGTCTGAAAATCGAATGAGCAACGTCGGACGTTGACATTCGGACAACAAAAGTTCGGTCTCCTCTTTTCCACAGAATTCAAATATCAGCCTAAAACATTGACGTAATGCTTTTGCCGTCAACTTGAATGGAATATAATTGGCTATAGCGAGTATTGGTAAGCTGATTACCTATTGTTCCTCCAAGACTAAATTAAACCAAATTCACCCAAAACACATTAGTCTGAAGCTGAGACACTAGGCTTCCCAATTTTTAAACATAATATGGTTCACTATGTGTTGTTTACTGTATCTATGTCCACAAATTGTAAAACAATAAATCCATCCTACTACAATTTTTTTCAGTTATAATATTGCTACAATTTATTCGTGTCTAATTTTCCGGCGTCTTTTTATCTGTGCATCTATCTGTCCGCATATTTTTGTCTATTTGTTCGATTTTTTTGTCCCTGCAAATATTTGTCTGCATATTTTTATCTATGTGTCTATTTGTCCGCATCTTATTGACCGGAGTCTTTGTGTCCTTAAGCTTAAATTTAACATAAAACCTTAAAGCTAAGCACGAGTTTTAGGTTAAGCCTAAACTAAACTTAGTGCCAAAGCCAAAGCATAAGCTATATCTTAATCCATATATTCGGACTAGGCATAATCTTAAGTGTAAGCCTAAGCTGAAGACTTAACTAAAGTCTATAACTTAAGCCTAAACTTGAGCCTAATCCTAAGTTTAAGTTTAACAAAGTTTAAGCGTTTGCCTAATTCTAAAGCTCAGCGTAAGCACGGGTTTTAGCATAAACCTAAGCAAAACTTTAAGCCAATGCCTAAGTTTAAGCCTAAACTAAACTAAACTTTTTCGAGCATAAGCTTAAGCTTATCAAATTCAACATAATTATAAAAAAAAAGTTTATTATATGCATATGGTTAAGGCTTTTAAAAAAAATTTTTTTTTTAAATTTGAAAATAAAATAAAAAGTTTGGTTTTAGCACGAAAGTTTTGATTTTTTTTTGTGCAAAAGGTTCACATTCTGGGCAAAGTGTGCATTTTTTCTACTATTTTTGAAAAAAAATGCACAATTTTGCCGGTTTGGCACACACTGATTATAATGTATAATTTAAAAGCTTATACAAAACCCATAAGAGAAAACCAAATTTGGGAAAAAGTAAAAAGTTAATGATTTGTAAAATCAATTCCTATCAGCAAATGCGCATCAATGCCTTTCCTCTGCATCCTTCTCCCTGCACGTATGACGTACATTTCCTGCCTTCTCTTGCCTTTATGACGACAATTTCACAACCGTAAAATTGAAGTGAAATATCAGCCTTGATCAAACCTCTAAAAAAGGGTTTCTTTTTTTGTCTTTTGTAATATAAATTAATTTTTGAGAAATTGGTTGTTAAAGGGGGGAAGTTTTGTTTTTTTCTCCGTATTTAAAATTAAGACTAGACGTACAACCGAACTATTTTTAGGGCCAAAATTTGCGTTTAAAAATTTTACATAGCGTTTATTTTTAATAAATGTATTAAAGTTCAATGATGCCAATAATCAAAATTAAAACTTAACGCAAAACATAAAAAAGGCACGTTGAAAATTTTTTGCACCCAAAAATTGCGTCCAAAATTTCTAGTTCTGCGTCCAATTGCAATGCAGAAAACTCTTTGTATTCATTGAAAATCAATCAAAATGGCATTCAAAGTTTGAAAACAGAATGCAATAACAAAAAACAGCTCGATGTAACCGTAAGTTTAACAATAAAATTAAAAGCAAAAAAATAATTACAATATTATAAAATTAATTTTTGTACTGGTTTGGTGGCCGAGTGGTAGTGTGGCTCTCAACTTCATCCATTAAGTTAAGAGCTTTTGGTTTCGATTCCGCGTCTTGCACTCCGTCAAGTTTTCTCTCTCTCTCAATAGAGAGGAGGAAATATTTAAATTTGAAAGTGCATATAGCAAGCCTAGAGTTGGTCTGTGTTACTCTCGGTCAAGGAATTCAGTTTGTGCTAAGAGTGTCAAGGCTTTCTCACATCTACATTTTGAATGAGTTTTCTTTTTTAATTTACTCTTTTGAGGAAATAATGTATTCCTGTCTATATTAATTTTGAGGCTGTGGAAGATGAGTTTTATTTAAATTCTTTCTGGAGTGACTCTTATGGATTTTGTGTTTTCGTTGTGTTGTTGGCCAATTGTGTGTTTAATGTTTGAGAAGAAGCTGTGAAGGCATTCAATATATGATATGTGGTTGTTTTAGCTTTTTCATAAATACACTGTAAAACTCTACATTTCCAAGCTTTATTGTAGAACGATTAAGAAAACCCATGTGTTTTTAAAATACGTTATCTTGCTTAGGCTTTGATATCACCTACAAAAGATTTTACTTTATACAGTAGATTAAGATATTTTCTCTGCAAAAATGAATTACCTCCATGCAATATTTTTAGTAAACGACCTTTACACCAATTCTGGTGGTTTCTCAAGTTAAGTTACTAAAACATGCTGTATATTAATAAATTGAATACTTTATCAATTTTTTAACAATCCAAATTTTTTATTTGAAAGAGCCAGCTGGATTTGCACGCGCTTACTTAACTACTTTTTTGCGCACACAACAATCCTCTAATCATTCAATAATAAATGTGCATTTAACAATAGGTCCATATTGTCCACCAACTCCACTTTTTATGTATTTACTACACGAATAAAACTTCTGTTTTTTCCAATTCAATATCATTTACGTAATTCACCAAAAAATAAATTGTGAAATATTACTTTTATTTTGTTTGAATATTTTTTTTATTGTAACAAAATGATTGTCAAGTTGGAGTTGTTGTTATCCAATGTTTGGAAAAAAAAAGATATTTATTTTTGAGGCATCACCTGCACAATCAAAATTTACTTTTGTATTGTTTTTTGAACACTTCTATCCCCCCCTATTTAAACTGGAAGCCTTGGGTAGTGTCCGGAAGTTCCGATTGGCGTCGGAGTCCGAAGACAGCAAAAATTTTAACTGAAATTAACTTGACCGCCAAACACATTGAACTAAAAAAAACTATGTTTTTCAAAGAAATAAACCTTCTAGTGGCAAGTCTAGCTCCAAACCACAATATTTGTAAAAAAAAGTTCAATTTAAATACCGTTTTCCGGATCTTTAAGAAGGAGACTTAATTAGAGAAAATAAGGTAACTCTATTTACTTTTTTTTAACCCCAAAATATTGCGGAAGCAGTAGCAATAACAATAAGAACTACGGTAATGAAAAAGCAATTCGCTTTAGCACAAAATGTTTTCAACTCGCTTTTGCGACTTTTAAATTAAGAACAATTTTTGTCTTGGCCGAATTAACGGGAATGAATATTTTATTTTTGTTATGTATTAACAAGATAAATCTATTTAGAAAAAGTCCGAGGTACTACAATTTTAAGGTTATTTATACTCTTTACCAAGGTGCCAGAATGTTCCACAATTTTTTAGAAATAATTGGGTCCTAAAGCGAAAACACATTCTAAAAATTTGGCGAAATTTTTACAATTTAAACTTTATTGTCAGAAAATAACAAAATTGAAAGTTTGCCTCCAGATCATAAAAAGCAGATCAATCAATAGCCAGATCGAAGAAATGAAATGGTTTGGACAAAAACAATTTTGTGGACAGAGAAAATCCGCCTCATTGACGAATTTGAAATCAGCTTAAAGGTATTATTGGGTGGATAAATGGTGTGAGAGGTATGAAGAGAGGCAAAGAGGAAAAAAAAGAAAAAAAGAGGGAGAGACAGACAGGAAGAAAAAGAAATAGAGATCCAAAAAATAAAAGAAAAAAAAGTCAGACAGGCGAGGAGGTAAAGATAAACGGAATAAGAGAAAGATAGCGGCAGAGAAAAAAAGTCAGACATAATTAGCCAGTAATATACAGAAAGAGTGAGAGAGAGGGAGAGTTAAAGAAAGAGGGAATTATGCACTTTTTCTATCTTTAATTGCCTTCTTCGTCTTCCTCCATCCTCTGTTTGTTTAATTTTTCAATTTTTGTTGGTCAGTCAAGTTTTTCCCCCTCCCCTAAAAAATGCTTTTACTATTTTTTTTGTCATATTATGACCTAAGCCTCTCCTTCCACCTCTCATTCTCCTCTTCCCACTGCCCTGCTTTATTACCTCCAAAAAATAAATATTTCACGGTCGTTCTGCGGCTGTTTGGTGATTTACCTGCGGCTTATTTGATTTCATTCCATTTTTTACATCAGCGCGTTGTATTCACTTTCTATTTCTCCTTCCCCCTCTGTGCAAGATAAAGGCTTGGATTGCGAAGGGAAAGTGATTTCACGTTGACCACCATCAAATGTGCGCGAAAAAAAACCCAACAAAAAACAAAAGAGGGACAACATCCCTACGGTTTAAAAGAAGTATTTGGTTTTGGATGCTGAAATCTATCCGCTTCTGCACAATTCGCTTTCTGATTTCTGTCTGCCTTCCCCACTCCATCATCATCCCCCTTCCTCCACTGGTCAAGTAAGCTGGTAAGACGCGTGCGCTCAAATCGTTTAAAATAACAAAAAACCGATTTGCTTCTCTTTTAATTTCTTTTTTTTGGGGGAAAGCAAAGAAGGTGGAGAAGAAGCGGAGAGTTACAAAACTCCATTTCAATTTTTTTCTGCATAAACCAGCCTTTTGTAGGTTTTGTTCATTTTCCTTCTTGTTTCACTGCAATCACTAGCTTTGGTTGCACTCTCCATGTTTTTTTTTGCATGACCCTCTATTCCTTTATCTCACCACCCTCCATTTTGATCAGTGTTGCCCTTGGCGAGTTTGTCCAAACTCCCCTTTATTCAACAATTGATTTTCTTATTGTTGGACGTCCAACAATGTTAAACGACGTCCCCACCCCTTTTTCCCTCTTTTGAATATTGCTCAAATTTATGAATGGTTTAATTGTTGCTATCATTTATTTGTGATTGTTCTAAAAATAATTTGGAACAATTATTTGTCATATTTTCCCACTGTTCATAAGCCTTAATAAACCAGTTGTGTGTTTATGTATTAACAACTGATTTCAGCACAACAAGATTTAAGGAAAGACGTTTTAAGGCTCCAAACTTTTTTGCCCGTTTTCAACGGCGTCAATCTTTTCACTGGGCCCACACGAGCAGCTTGTTCACTCTTATTTACTTTGGGACAAGCCGGGTTATATTTAAAAAACATGAAGTGCCGCCCAGCCTATTTTAGGCAGTCTATTTTTATTACATTTCAAATATTTGTTTTCATGTTTGAGCCGACATGTGGACAGGTTTGGTCAATTTTAATTAATGTTGGATTCTAATATCCAAAAGTTGGAAAAGAAGTTAATTACCCAAAACCTAAATTACATTTAGCCTATGTCAAAAAGAAAAAAAATTACAGTACTTAGAATGCCCCTTCTGTAAGATCATTTCTGGTATCTTAAATTAAACAATATTATACCTTGATTTCACATACTCTTTGAAATTCGGCTCATGTTTACGTTAAATCTCTGATTGGTTTAAGACGAATAGGTTTTATTCAGGTCAGACCAAACCCTGTTTAGCCTTATATGAAGGCTAAGATTGATTGTAATTAAAAAAGTAAATATGCCTATAATTTAATAGGAAAAACAAGATTAGCTATGCCCTTCATTTTTCATTTTTAAACAGTATTCTATACAGCACAGTTTATTATAATTACGTCACCATGGGTTTAAGCGATTTGATTATGGGTAACCAAAAAATTTGTGATGTTTTGTTATAGCAAACTTTTAAAAAAACCTACCGCACTGCATAAAATAATTAGCGTAAATGAAAAAATGATGCAAAAAAAAAACTTTTTAGAAAATTTTGAATTTTTGTTTTTGTGCCAAGACGAAATTTCATTCAAATGCAAATTAATGAGATACCGTAACTACAGTAGGAATACACCTTTAATCATTTTTCAAGCAGTTACTCCTTTGAAAATTTGACAATAAATGGTCGAAATTCTTGGTTTATGAACTGTTCATTCATTTTCTTTGGTTTTAAGAAAATTGTGGCGCCAAAGCACAAATTTGTTGGAAAAACCCATGCTTATGTCATTTTGTTAGCATTAATTCATATTATTTCACCTTTTCCCATCTCATAATTGCAAATAATAGTTTCGTCATACAATGTAGTTAACTGAACGTCATGCAATAGTTGACTCAATCATCACTGATTAATGTCCAACCAAGTAAATGTTTGGGACAATAAATAACAAAGCAAAAAGCCTTTACGAAGCAATATGCATTTAAGGATTTGCAGCATTTATCTCTTCCCATAAAACTTTTGTTTTATACAGAGCAGAAATCAATAGTTGTTTTGCCTCATAATAAAAAAATGAAGGGTTTAACATTATTATCTTCAAATTTTTTTTTCATTAAAAGCGAAAATTTTTGAATAAGTAAAAAATTTTTTTTTTGTTTTTTGTCAATTTTTTTCGATTGGATATAAAAAAAAACTTGTTTTTTCTTCATCTCGTCGTAAAATCATTTTTATTTTATTTTAGTAAAAAATAAAATTGAAAGTGTTTTTGGGTTATATTTGAAAATTGGTTTCTTTACTGAGAATAAAATTATTAAACACTAACTTTATGCAAGAAATCATTTTTAAAATTTCTTTTAACGAGATCACCAATTTGAGGAGAAGAAAGACCTTCATCCCTCTGTGTAGAGCGAGGAAGGAAGGGAGCAAAAGCTTCAGCTAGTGAGTTTTGACCCAATTATTTTGATTCCTCCCAATAAAATCAAGTTGTTGGAATAAAGGGAAGAAATCCACTCTTTAAATTTGTATTTTTAATTGAAAATGAAACTTCTTTTAAAAAAAGTATGTTCATATAAAAGAAATATAAATGGATATGTTAGATAGATATGATATGAATAGGATAAAGTTAAAATCAAAAAATATTTTCAATAAATTTAAAATTTTCATTAATATTGTTTTAAAACATCAATTTTTTAGGACAATTACCGGTCGTTGATGGGCCTGATTTCGGCGAAAGAAATTGCCGAAATCACACAACTGGCGACGGATCTAGCAGCTCAGACCATGCAAAGCAACTCCGAACTATTGTGAGCAATTCCATTTATTTGCAAAATTGATAATTTGTTATGACGGCCTATTCAACTTGATTGTTGTGCAATAGAGGGCTGACGCAAATTTAATTTGACCAATAAAATGCAAACTTTCTGGGAACCAAAAATTGAAATTTTGAAGTGCAGACAAAATGACGCACTCAAAAATGATGCCGGACAATAAAACGCGGACATAAAAATGCACACTCAAAAAAACTCACAAATTAGTAAGATAATTTTATAAGACCGAACCCTACTTTTAAAAATGAAAAATTAAAAAATAAAAGTTACAATAATTTTTAAACATATTACGGTATGTTGGTTACTGTAAAATTATAAAAAAAATTCCCTTTTGCTATTTTTTTATTTTTGAAATATGCAACTTTTTGTCGACGTTTTTTGTGCGCTTCTTTTTCGTCTGGCGCTTTTTTGTCCTAGAGCTGGAATTATGACAATAAGAATGTTAAATTATTCAATTTTTTCATTAGTGGAATTATTTAGTAAGATAATTTCATAAGACCGAACCCTACTTTTATTGAGACGAAAGCAATCAAGTAGACATCAGTTACTAATTCAAATTATTATTTGATAAATTGAAAACCAAAATTATAAAAAGATGGAATCAGATCAAAGCCTGGCCGTCCTGAAGTCCGCCCAATCACACTAAGCCAATCGCCCTCCGAAATGATTGGACAGTCATTGACAAACATCTGGCAGCCAGCCAGTCAACAATTGGCAAATGCACTTTCACAAAACAGGGCGCCCTTGAACCCGCTCAAATCAACTGATGGCGCCGACGAAGTTGTTCCATTGTCGTCGATGGCCTCTAGGCAATTTAAGCCGCTGTCCAATTCGGAATCCAATCTAGCAGCGCCGACCCTTAATTCACTTTTAAGTGGGTTTCGCTCCAACAATCAGGAGCACTCATCTTCTGCCCTACCACTGGCATCATCGGCGACTTCTAATGGCTTCTGGCGACAAGGAGGCGGTGGGGGTGGAGACGCAGCTGCCATGAATTCAATCATGGAATTAGCTAATACATTCCTGGGCGGCAGCAATGACAACAGTTATCAGCGACGCGCGCCTTCCTCATTCCAATCCGAGGGCAAAAGCGAGAGTGGTTTAAGCCAACTATTGTCAATGGGTGGCGGTGGTCGTAATTCAAATGGCAATTATAAGCTACCAAACCTTCGACAATTTCTCCCAATGGCTGATCGCAACTTTGGATTTCAACAAGGCGAAGGTAACACTTACTTATTGGTGTAGTCATTAGAATATTTAAGTCTTACAACGATTGTTTTTTGTTGGATATTAGCTTTTTTCAAATTTTCAAGCAAATATTTTTTTGCTTTATAAAACTTTCCAGTTAGAACCAATTTAATAGTATGTGCAGACAAGTCTCTTGTTCAATATTTTTGGGATTTTTTTAATTTGGCAAAACACCTCAACCTCATTATTTTCAAATTTTAATTGATTTTTAATTTCTTACCAATAATTTTGCAACATTTTTTTAGGATGCCTTCCATTTGTTGGAGAGTTTATGAAGATTGCCTACGGCAATTGTGTAAAACAAGCGGACCAGCGCACCTGGGACACGTGGGGCAAAGAAATTCAAAACGCGCTGTTGGGCGGTAAAATTGATTTGCTCAAGGCCAGGTAGGAGTTTTTTCATAGTTATGGTTTTGTTTTTTCTCCTCGGTTCTATACTACCGTAAGGCTTATTATGCTGTAAAAGCTTCTCGAAAACTTTTCCAATAATCCCTGGAATTTATAATACAGAAATTAAAACAGAAATTAAAAATAAAAACGTTTTTTTATAAATATTTTACTATTTTGAATGAAAATTGTTTTAATTCCTTAAGCACGTAATCTGAATTTAGCTGATTGCTTTAACAGCGCGCGTGAGTGTTCGTTCTATGGAAATGGACTTCCTATAGTTATTGTAGTTTTCGATAGTTGAGCAACAAGTTAATTTCAATTTACATAGTTGTATCAAAATCGTCTTTTTTGCAAGTTTATATTATTATGCAATGCATTGACTGTGATTTTGATGCGCATAAATAACTTTTCTACTACATTAACGCAATGCAGTTCCTTTTACTATTAAAAGTATATTCTTTATATTTATAGTCGAGAGACGTGCAAGAAAGGTGCAGAACGCGAGCAGTGTGGTCAATTGAGGCGAGCCGTTTCCGAGTGCGACATTATGGGCTCAATTCAATTGGTTAGCAATTTGCAGAGGTCTATTGACAGATGCGACGATATTTCCGGGCTCATCGACCAGGTTTCGTCCTGATTTATTTTGACCTCTTTATCATTTTTTCTCAGTTTTAGCACCCTGAAATCTATATCTTGATAAAATTTTATTAGGAAACTCCCAGGACTGTAGGACCTTCTTTTATAAGTTTTTCTAAATTAATTAATGTTGAAAATATTTTTTGTTTAGAATCCGGTCACGGTGCTCAACCAGATGAACGGACTCATTGGCGGCGAGATGGCTCAAGGGTTTCTGAACAACTTCCTCGGCTAGTGCCAAAAGACATATTAAGAATGTCAAATGTTTTGTTATCTTAAAAATGAAGTGCAATATCGTAGGCGAAATTTAATTGTTTGAAATTAAAAGTCTAACGAATGTCTTTTTAATATAGTTTTTTAAATTTGAATTTTTTTTTAATTTATGTATACCGGTCAAAATTCATATTGCATTTGTAAATATTTATTTTTTCATGTAAACACAAATTTTATTACTGTGATTTCGATTTATTGTGCTTACGTTAAGCGCAAATTGATTAGGAAACGTTTCAATCATTAGTTGGACAAATCAAGGTTAGCAGATTTTTAAAGAATTATTTTTACTCATACCGAATAATATTAGGCAGGCAAAAAAAACGCTTGAAAAAAAGACGGATCAATCATTAAAATTTTTCCGGGTGTTTGACTTGAAGAAAGTTTCTCCTTTAGCTGTTGATTTTTTGCCAAATCGTTAATAGAGTCAAAGCAAAAATTGCATAGGTCAAATAGAGCTCACGAAAAATGATTTGCATCTAAATCCCTTACATGGGATGTTGTTGATGGGGGAAATCTCACTGAATAAAGGACACGATATTACCTTATTTGTTCACTCTGTTTTATTGTATATAAAGTTTGTTGAATAAAATTATTTGTCTCACGTTAAGTATTGCTTTTTAAATGGGCTTCGAATAGTTATTTTTCGAATAGTTGTAATATATCCAAATTAACACCGGCCGGAATTATAGCTTGCCTGACCACAATCTGTAGTTACTGAGACTTGGTTGCGCAGAAGAAAAATTACCCTGAGATATTCGTTATAGTTTAACACTGCTCTGAATCAGCAAGAGACACCCACACTAAAGTAACAAAGCTTTATTAAGTCAATAAGAATAAAACAAAACACATAGCAGCACATAGTAACAAAACAATTATAACGAAAACATTATTCAAACACCTAATTATTTATTTGAATTATTTTTTTTTTTGGCTTTTTTGGAAACTTGGCGAAAAGATTAGCCCGCCAATTTAAACCATATGTTTTTTTTTAGTTTTTAGAATTTTCATGATTTTCATTTTTTCAGAAATTATTTCAGCATCTTTATAAAAAGACTGAAATAAATTTAATTGATTTAGTCCGTTCGTTTTGTTATTCTTTATTTATTTTTATGAAATATGCGAGCCCTGTAAGGATTGATTTTTGCCACAACTATGGTAATTAGGTATAAATCTAGTTTAGCCGAAATCTCCGAATCGTTTTTTTTGTAGTTAATAGGTTTTCTTAGGTGCTAAAACCAATAAAATAAGCAAAAAATTTGGCGGCCGATGGTTTAAAGTAAATTAAGTGGTGGTTTTCTACTGGGAGCTGGGTAACCTTGCATACCAGCGCTCGAGCTCGAGGGTAGAAAGTCTCGCAAGACTTTATACGCAAAACACCCGGCAAATGATGTAGGAGCTTTGGAGAAGGGAATGGTAAGACGCTGCAAAGCAAAGCAGAACGAAGCGCGTCATCCGTCCTATTATAAAAATTTGCGGAAGCTCCTTCAGCGCAGTAGGGAACTTTGGCTGTATGTCCAGGTAAACTGTATTCTTTTATTTTATTTTGTTGTGGTGCTATAAATTGATGTAAGACTTTTTACAGAGGAGACCTCTGGCAAGCTTTCTAATTTTTCCTGTTTTACCCTTATTTCTTTCTGCGCAATTCCTAATTTTACGTTTTTCAGTATTTAAAGCGTGCAAATCAACTTAGGCTGATGGTTTTAATAGCGTTTTTGTAATTTGAAAAAATCAGTGAACCACATGGGGAATCAAACCAGCGACTTTTTATTAAAAAAAAAAGTGATAACATTACTTATTGTAACTTATTTGCATGAAAATAGATTCTAAGTGAAGGAAATTAAGGCCTGAGGCCATTCAGGTCTACTACGTGATAGGATGCTCGATGCTCGTGTTGCCGTGTTCATTCATGTAAAAGCTTACATTTACTTCATTCTTTCTAATAATATGTTATTTACCGTTAAAAAACTAGTCTCTCAAAACTTTTCTAAATACGAAAAAAGGTAGATTTACTTATAATTGGTAATATTTAATTTGTTTTCACGTCAATAACATTGTAATGGCTCTTTTGTTTTTGAATGAAATTGTTTTTTTTGTCACGTTTCGAAGAAAACAAAGAATTGGTATTTTGTGATAATAACACGTGGGTAAAGCACATTTTGTTAAAGGTGTGTGGGGGAGAGGCGGCCAAAGTCTTTAAAAAACTTCTTCTTATCACTCTTTTTTTGCTTGGTTTGCTGGAATTAGTAATAATATAAATGAGTGGGAGCACACGTTTGCTCGGAATAATAAATATTTTCGTGAGAACATTGGGCTTGAAATTTTTTAAAAATGTTTCCTGTCAAGACCATTTTTCGTTCAAGCACTTTTAAATTTTTAAATGTTTTGTTTTTAGGTTTAATTTCAATTTCCTTTCTTTGAAGTCGTTCGAAGTTAATTTTTTTTGGATTTTGAGAGCACAAAGTTGTAGTAACTTGTATGGGCTTTCCAATGATATAAGGGAAATTACGTCGATTATCCAAATAAAAGAGGAATACTTTAAGAAAAATTTAAAAATCATTTTAATGTTGCATTTATCATAACTTGCTTGTTTTTAAAGATGTTTCTGATAAAGTTCAGTTTATCCCTCCTCTCCCAAATTTTTTTAACAAATTTGACGGTGTTTAACAGGGGTTCAACAAAAATAAATTTAATTTTTCTAAAATCGAAATAAAGAAAAGTTTTCGAAAATTAAAATTATAAAAATTGTCTGTCCGAAAATCAAAAGGAAAAAACCACCAAATCTAAAATTTTTTTTAATAAGTGTGGGGTAACAAACAATTACAGGTGCAAAATCTTTTGGTCCCATACGAAAAGCACATTCAAATTTGAAGCACACTGGACTCAAGTTGAAATGTCGAATGAAATTAATTATTTTTTCCATAAATAAGAATTTTTTTCTCCACCTCCTTGCATGTTGCGAATTACAATAGATCGTAAGCGCATGCCTTTGCCAATGTAAAAAAGCTCTTTTGAGTTATCGTCAACCTTCTTTCCTATTTGAGTCTGCCTATCCTCCAATTTATTTTGTATTTTTTAAATCGCGTTTACGTTTTCCTCAAGTTTACCTCCTTTAACAAATCTTTGATATATGATTTTCCCATTTTAGAAATCACTATAAATAAAAAAAAGTTAATCATAAAATAATATAAAAAGAAGCAAACACCAAGATCTCAACTAAAAAGTCATTGGGAAGAAAAAAATATAGGATAAAACATCTCAACATCATCCTAAAAATAGCAATAACCTTTTAATAAAGTTTATTTAAGAAATTCTTTTGTTGGGAAACTTTTTAAATTTTTTATCGTGTTTTTGTTTTGTGAGAATTTTTGAAATTCTGTACAAAATGTCAAAATTATTAAAAGTTCAAATTATTTTCTGAAAATTTGCAGAAAAATGCCCATTTTCGCAAAAATTGAAAATTTGAAAATCGAAAGGGAAAAACTGCCGAAAATCGAAAATTGTTGCACCCTTGATATTAAATGGTCCTATAATATTCATTTTCGACGAAAATGGCATTTAAGCTACTTTTTAAAAAATCGACTACCCACCTGGGCATTGAACTACCGACCTCCGAAATCTAAAATTGCTATTTTTTTATGGTTTTAGAGCTTTGCTAAGCGCTGAAACAGATCTGACATGCAAAAACACTGGTCAGTCAATGATTTAAAGACAAAATTCAAATAATGGAAAAAAAAGTCACCGGACCGCCATAGGAGTCGATCCAGCGTCTCCTCCCTCGACCATCATTCAAAAAAGTATTTCTTTCCTTATTGTAACCCATTTGCCAGAAAATATATTCTGAAGGAAGGAGGCCAAGGGCATGAGGCCATTGAGGTCTACTACGTAATAGGGTGCTTGAGCGCCGGTTAGATAACCGCTCTATTGACTTTGAACCGTCTTCCGCTATTTTTCTTACTTTTAACTTAAAAAAAATTTTTTTTAAATTGTTAACATGAAATCCCGTCGAATCAATGTCAACTTAGAAGGACTTAAAAGAAAGGAAATTGAAACCAACCCATAAAATAAAGCAAAACATTTAAATATTCAAAAGTGTGTTTGAGCAAAAAATGGTCAAAAAAAAAGTCTCATGTTGTACGAAATTCTCAAGGATGTGAATACTGAAATGAACAATCACTGGAAATTTGGATTGTAATTCAAGGCAGTCTTTTTTGTTTTATATTTTGGAAATATAGTGTTGGGCGAAAATTGGGAGCTCACTTTCATTTGGGATAGGAGAAAAGCAAACAAATAAAAGTTGGGTACCAATTTTGCAATAAAGAGCAGGTAAATAAGATATGAATGTATGATAAGAGATTTGCCTAAACAGATAAGCCTTTTTTTCACCACCCAAAATAAATCATTTTTCTGAATTTTTTTTCGGCTTTTAAAGATTTGTTTCATATTCTTAACGTGTTTTTGGCCCTCCAATTTCAAACTGGCCTTGTTTTACAGCGAGGAATTCACCATTTTTTTAATTATTTTTATTATTCGCATTTTTATAGGAATAGTGTTTGATTACACTATGCTTTTAAATTTTGACTTCTTTTTTTTAGCGATTTGCATGATTTTTCAATGCAGTTTTTGCCATGCTCTAGGAGTTCTGTTTGTTAAAAAATGACCGAATATACATTTAAAAGGTATATCAGTTCATTTTTCCTTGTATTTTGCCGTCATTTGGTCTTTTTTGTGTTTTGCAGTTTTGTGTGCATAAATTATGATATCAGACGGATGTATGCTTTAATAGTGCAAAAATGAAAACATAGGATCCCGTGAACCGTCAACTCCACACAAGATCTTATCATGTATTAATAGTTTTTTAGGATTAATGTTAAATGACTGAGCCTATTTTCAAGCAGTAAAAGTTACCACACGCTTTTTGTTTTGTGGGTATTTTATTATTTTGTTTGCGTTTATTACTACCAATAAAAATCCTTACTCTTTTCCCTAATAATTTTTATCATTTTGTTTGCCAAAAATATTGTTCAAAAAACGCTCATTTTTACCCATTTTTTCAAACCAAACGCGCCCATCTTATGTAGTAAACAATAGAAAATTGGTTGAAGGTGTAATGGAATTATTTCCATATAATTTCTTTTAAAATTAACTTGTTTTGTTCAATTTTCAAGGTTCTTTTTAGTTTTGCAGAAAATTTTTAAAATTGCAGAATTTGTGTTTAAAATATGATTTTGGTTTTTTCATATTATTCATTTCAAAAACAATCTAAAAAATGTGTTGTATTGCGCCCCAACACGCCTTAACGCAACTTGCGTTCTATCCCAATACGCCATCTTTTGCTTTATCACAACGAAACTTGCAATGAAAAAACTGGAAAGACTTGCATGTTGAAATTACTGATTTTTAACGTTTTAAATATCCGTGCTGGACCTATGGTTATTTTTAGAGTTGGGGTTCAGTGAGAGAAACTACGGTATCATCAATTCGGACTGCACAAAATTACGTCTTTTTGTTCTTTCCTTCCTTTTCTCTGTGCGAGTCACCTTATTTCTTTCTAAGCTCATTGTTCTGTGAACTTTCAAAGGGTAGCGGTGTTTAGCTTATATTTATTTAACCACTTTGCTTTAACCGCCTCAGCTTTTAGGCAATCAAGCATTTTGCCAATTTTTTCTTTTCTTCAACGTGGGCGATGCTGGAAGGAAAGGGAATATTTGCGCCGTGGAATGTGCCTTTGGAGCGTCGGCTGGAGACGACTGCCGTCTTTTATTACATTTTTATGTTCCTCGTGGCGCCCGTGCCCAGCGTTGTCCTCCCGCTTTATTTAATATTTTACACTTCGTTTTGGTATGCATCTTGTTTTTGGGGGGTTTTTGAAATACCTATTTTCTTTTGTTTTTTCACAGGTGGCTTCCGTTGATTTACTTTGCGTGGATGACCTACGACCACCGGACTTCTTTTCAAGGCGGTCGGCCGTCAGAATACATACGAAATCAAAGCGTTTGGAAATACTTTGCCAATTATTTTCCGATCAAGCTCATCAAGACGGCTGAATTGCCGCCGGACCGCAACTACATCTTCGGGTAGTTCAGTGATAAACTGTGGTTTCATTTTTTGCTTGCACAACCTTGTGCTTGTATAATTAAACCTTTTATTAATATCAAACAACTTTAACAAAACAAAGGGTTCTTTTTGATACTCGCGAAATACATACTGCCGAGAGGAAAACATTCTTTTTTTCCTCCTCAAAAATAACATAATACAATAATGAACAAACAATTCGTGTCAAGACAAAGTTAACTTTGAACTTCTTTTTAAATCGGCTTGTATCACAATTCCATTTTCTTTGTTTGTTGAAGTCGTTTATTAGTTTAGTATGGGCGCTGTAAAATAATCTAAAATTTGGCTCTAGGACAGAACAAGACGCAAAATTTTTGATTAAAATCTTTGACAGTAAAATAATTTTTTTTTCGTAGTTTAGGGACATAATACGGTACATTTTGTGCTGTTAACTGTATTCAAAATTATGAAATAAAAAGTGATTCAATTATATTTAAAATTTTACGGCATTTTGTTCGTGCGCTTTATTGTCCGTATGTCCACACATTGCAAAAAATTTTTTTATGCTCGAAATACGAGTTCAAGTCATTCCAAAGGCTCAATACAGTATTGAACATATATAGAAAATTTGCCAATATGCTGTTTTATCGCTTAGCTTAAACGCTGTATTTTTTGTTAGTGAAACAGCAATTTTCAAGTGTTCTTTATTGTTTTTTTGCTAACCCTTCCATATTCTACGGAATTCCTTCCGCAACCCTCGGCCAAGGTTTAACCCAATTTTAATTCCCAAGTTTGCAGATCGCATCCTCACGGCATTATAAGCATTGGGAATTTTGCGTCGATTTGCACGAATGGAACCGGCTTCGACAAGGCGTTCCCCGGCCTTCAACGAGTGATTGTGACACTCCGCTGCATGTTCTATTTTCCGTTGCGCCGCGAGTTGGTCACCGGCTTTGGCGCCATCTCGTCGGAGGCGTCGAGCATTGAAAACGTGTTGGAAGGCGCCGGTATTTTGACCTTTTCTTTGCAATGTTCTGTGATTTGTGGCTTTAACTTTGCTTTCGGCTAGGGCTGTAGGTCTGGACTGCTTTTTTGGCTTAGGCTTATGGTTGTATGGTTATTTTGGATGTTTTAAACTTAGTCTTGAGTGTAGGCTTTGAGTTTAGCTATTGATTTAGCCTCCGGCTTAAGATTGAAGCTTATGACTTAGGCTTATCCTGTTACTTGAACTGGGCTTAAGCTTGAATATCTTTTGGCTTAGGCTTATAGTTGAATAGTTATTATGGCTTAGGCTTTCTTTGAAGCTAAGCCTTTGAGTTTAGATAATAAACTATGTTTCGGCTTACGATTTACCTGAAATTTGGGCCTTATACTTAATTTTTGTTTCAGCTTTGCTTTGACTTTAGGTCTTGGATTTAGTTTTATCGAATGGCCATTGATACTTATCCTTTGCTCTAATCTTAGTCTTACCTTTGAGTCATAGAAGTTAGCTTATAGCCTTAACAGAAGCTCTAGTTTTCTTTTAAGCTTAGGCTTAAACGAACTTGTTTAGGTTTAAATTATAATTCAGGTTCGTTTTCGGATTCAGGCTTAGGCTTTAGCCTAGGCTTCGACTTAACTTTTGGTTCAAGCTGGGCTTTAAGGCTGAGGTTTGAGCTTTAGTAAACGCTTAAGCCTGGCTTGTATAATACCTTTTAGTTATACCTAAGCATTCTATCTCCATTTTCATTAAAATTTTTCATTTCTCAATTTTTTAGACGGAAAAGGAAAAGTTGGCCGCGCCGTGTCCATTGTGTTAGGCGGGGCGGAAGAGGCGTTGGACTCCCACCCGAACAACTACGACTTGAAGCTGAGTACCAGACGCGGATTTGTGCGGCTGGCGTTGCGCCACGGCGTCAGCCTAGTGCCGGTATATCATTTCGGTGAGACCAGCCTCTACCACCAGGTATCTGTCGTATTCATTTGTTTGCTTGTTTTTGAATTTAACAGTAATCTGCATTAGGAATTTTTTTTGGTGAACTTTTTTTGGTTTTTATAGTTTTTTTTGTGTTAACCAGCGTCATATGGACTAATACCAATGTTTTGTTCGTGTTTGGCAGACAATTTAGAACTGATTTAGAATGTCGAAGCTCGCGATTTTAAAAATCAGAAATTAACCATTGTAGTCGTAATTCAAAGTCCGAAATTTTTGCAAAATTAGTTTAAAAATTACCGTAGTTTGTATTTTAAATTTGAGATCTTTGCCAAATAGCTCAATTTTTACGGTAGCTAAATTTACATTAGTTGAGGCAACTTGATATCTGTATGTCTTGACGTAAGTCAAGTCCAATGAAAATAGTATACAAAAACGCGAGGGAGACTGGGCTAATAACCGCCACTTTTTGTAGCACATTTGACCCAATGCCAAGCTTTGTTCAATAAATTGACAAGGTGAAATTAACCTCTTAACCCTTTATTTAAATGACATAAGCATGGGATTGGACTAAAAAGGGAATTTCGTGCCTGATAACAAAGCCTTTTCCACCCTTAGTCAGATTAACATTCAATTTTTCAGTTTTATAACGAAAAAGGCTCGCCGCTGCGCAACTTTCAGGTCGCTTTCAAGAACCTTTTTGGCATGAGTCCGCCGCTCTTCATCGGCCGGGGCATCTTCAATTATGTGTTTGGAATTCTGCCCTACCGCGTGTCAATTAACTCAGTGTGTAAGTAAATGTTTTCATTTTTTTATATTTTTTCCGACCGAGCACACCGTCCTTACCGTATCAATTCATCTTAATCAAATATGCAAAATGAATACAAAATATAAAAAAAAACAAAAAAATGTGCGTTTTTAAGAATTTTGAAGTCTTTGTTTATCCAAAACCGTCGTCAACATATGTTTTGAGAATTGTTTGTTGACTCGAAATGGCGCAAAACGAAAAAAAAGTCAATTTTGTTTGCTCGAATAACGTGGAAAAAGCTGATTCGATTAATAATTGTTTGTTAACGCCGGATTTTGGTACGATCCAACGCTTTACGGAAAAAAAATATTGTTGTTTTTTTCGTTGCAAATAATTATGTTCTACATTAAGAATTAATGGAATAGGGAATGAAAATTGAGCTAGGTGCAAGGAGGAGGAAAAAAAAGCCTAGGTCTGACTTATTTTACATGTGCTAAACCCGCTTCAAACCTAAAAACTATTTTTTGTTGTTGATGTATTTCTTATTGAATAATCAACAGCTTTGTTTGTAAATTGCCTTCTAGTGTGCATTCGGAATCTAATAGCTACAGTATTTATTGTTTTTTTCAGTTGGCGAGCCAATAGACGTCAGGCGGTGCGAAGCCGGAGAGCCGACGCGCGAGGAAGTGGATGCGCTCCACGCCAAGTACTGCCAGGCCTTGACCGAGCTATTTGATAGACACAAAAGCCAGTATGGTATACCGGCGAACGCAAAACTTAATATTTACTAAATTTGAGACGGCGATTACGATACTTAGCATCTTTGATATTTTGCTAAATTTTTGCAACTTTTTTGTTGGTCTATTTTAATATTTTATGTAGGTAATTTGTGTTATGTTTGAGTGCATATTATTGAATTGCATATAAGGACGGCAATTATGCCGCCATTGAAAATTGGGTAAGTAAATAAATGTGATGAATTATTGAATTTTGTGTGATTAAGGACTAGCATTGTGTGTAGGAGATGGTTTAGAGGATTTCAGTATATTTGGATCCATTTTAGTCGAAAAAAAAACAAGACATTAAATGTCATTAAAATGAGTAAAAATTGATTGTTTATTCAAAACTTTGAGCCTCCTATGTAAAAATTGATCTAGATAACAATGCCTACAATTCTTTTCTTTGAAAATTCTCAAAAAAACAAATTTTGATAAACGCAAGTGATAATTTCTTAGTTTTGTTCACATTTGCAGCACTGCGGCTCAATTGTTCTAAAGTCTTTTAACCCAAATCTTTCATTTGAATCCACGCGATTTCATCTCAAACCGACAGATTTTGAATATAAGTAAAGCTTAAATTGAAGACACTAAAACTAGCCTTTAAATTCCAAAATTATTGTAAAATGATTCTTTAAGGTACTGTTGAAGCCTGAATAAAGAAACTACATGAACTCGAATGAAACTGATTGCTTAAGTCATCTGCTGTAAGTGTCATAGAGATAGATTTGAGCGGCCAAAACATTTTGTATAAATTTCGCTAAAGCTTAAAAGACGGAGTTTCTATATCAAAGGAAAATAAATCATGCAAATTATATATATTTTGTGTACATATAATGCTTTGTAAATTCTATTTTCATTTTTTTAAAGTAATAAAAAGTTTTATTTTTCTAAACCTCAATATTTCATATAAAAAATGAAAGTTTATAATTTTAGAGGCTAGAGCATTGGATATAAAAGTTTCAACTTCTCAGCCGAAAGCCTTCAAATACAATTCGCAATATTTAAAAATTTTCATTCATTAAATTTCATAACAATTATACAACGCCTAAATTTAAACAAAAAACAAACGAAAAATCCAATTTTCAAACACTCCAGTGCTTTTTGTCTTGCGCGGCCTTGATGGGGCCTTTATCAATGTTCTGATTTACAAACGAGATTCCACTCAACCAACTACGGAACCGATTATAATATTGTTTCGCTTCGTTTGTTTTTTCACGCGTCACCAACACGCTGATCAGGTCCGGGTCGACGTCCATGGTTTCAAAAATTCTACAACACCATTTTAAAATTGAAAATTTAAGCCTACAGGCCAGACCAAAAATACTATTACGGAATAAGATGTTAAATTTACATCATAAGTGTTATAAATTAAACATATTATAGTTGTTGTATATCGTATCAATTTGACATAAACAAATTAAGCTACAGTAAAACCAGTCATTTAAGTTTACAGCCTCACTGCAATAGTTAAGTTGCTAGCTGGCTTTGTTCTGCACTAACATTTTTTTCTTAACAAGAGCTACTAGGGCAAGGAATGTACCTCAAAGGTTTGCAATAATTTTCAAAGTCCGCGAACAAAACCTACTGCAAGCAAACTAAAAAATAAATCCATAATATAATTCACTATAGTAAATTTGATCAATAATCATTTGAAACAATGAATTTGCCGTCGAAAAAAATTTCGAAAAAAAAACAACCCCAAATTCTAAATGCCAAATAACAACAAGAACTCACCGATTCCTGCCCCATATCAGTGTGTAGGCGGTCAACGCGGCAACGGTCACCTGGCACACAATATGGTAAGGCAACGAGCGCCACACCGACCGCGAGTACTCGTAGCTGAGCGTGATCAAGTCGATGTGGTGGACCACCGACGGCCCTTTTGGCTGGCGCATCAATTGCTGAAAAAAACAAAACAAATATGAATAAAAGATGCAAAAGGCGCGCCGCCCAGAAAACGACCATCACTCAAAGAGCAGAAAACAAAACTTTGCCTCAGACTCTTAAGAACACAAAACAAATTGGCTCTTTTCCTCACCCAATTTTTGCCTTTGAAATTATTCAAAGCCAAAAATTATTTTTAGCGCTTATTATTTTGCATTTGTAAGTTGGGCGTCAAAACGCTTTTAATTAAGCGCTTCTTCACCCCATTCTTTTTTGACTTTTTTCCTGCAGTTAAATTATTGGGCCGTGCATAAATTAGAATTGTGGCATTTTTTACGTTTCCAAAATTTTAATTTAGCATTTCCTGTATAATGGTCTAGCTTACCAACTTATTGTATAGTTATCGAATTCAAGCCTAGAGCGTAATGGTTTAGTTTACAAACTTAAAAGTATAGTGTTATAGCTCACAAACTTACAGTATAGTGGCCTTACTCATAAACTTCTAAAAAAATGAGCCACTTTGGCAAAAAGGGCGATTTTAAAAATTTTACTATTATATTCTTGGAATTATACCGTAAAATGAGAAATGATTTGCAATAATTGCTGGCTGCTTGTAAACCAAATTTTTTGAGACTAACTGCCCATGCGACCGATTTGTCTTGCAGGACAACAGAACTTGACGTCCAAAAAGTTTTGAGATTTTCAAAAATAAATTTTCCATGTCAAAATTTTATTATTTTTTGGCATATTTTTTGAAAAAACCAACAAATTTCCGTAAGCAAGGTTCGACGTGCTCCACCCAAATCCTCTAAATGAATTATAATTAAAAGTAATAAACAGGAAAAATCTTCTTTGTCAGGTTGAATAATTCCTTTGTCATTAAGATTTGCAGGCCTACGATAACAAATATTATTTATTTTTATATATCCTCAACGCCTTAATTTGCATAACTCTTTTATTCATAAATGGCAGACAAAACAATGTCAACGTGTCGTTAGCCTTGATTTTTTCTGAAACTGAAATAAAAACATACAATATACATAGCTATCTTATGCAATATATACAAGTTCAGGCAGAGAAAACAAAATGTGACATCTGCCCGGAGTCCCCAAAAAAAGAACCTTAACTTGAAGCCTTTTGGACTTCACGGGAAACCCGAAAGTAGCACATTATCAACAAAAAGAGAGTTGCACATACTTTTTTTATACACATGTCCCAAAGATAATAATCAGCGGGAAGGAATATTTTATATTTATGTCTTTATCTTTTTTTTTAACAAAAATATGTTGTGATAGAATTTTAAATTCCAAAATGAAAAATCTAGTCACGGCAAACTGTTTTAACGATTCCTTCCGTTATTGTGTAATATTTCGTTAACCTTTTCTTTTTAATCTTACGCCAACCTTGTCGATGTCAGCCCCACTTAAGCGAATAAAATATGATTAATGGGGTACAACTTAGCAGATAAACAAGTAACGTTACACTCAATGTTGTTTAATATATTTTAATTTGCATAGATCAAAAAAGTATTTCTATATGCCCCCAATCCTTTCTAGAGTTGTTTTTGTTCATGAAGTTTTTTTTGTTTGTAAAGTTTTGTATTATTTGCACCAGCTAGTTACTTGTTACAATAGTTACTTGTTTTTGTTATTCACCACCGTTAAAAATAAGCAATTGGAAAATTCACATACTAGGAACAAAAGTAAAAAGCCGGGCTCGACTGGGTATTTTTTATTAAGCCTGAGCGCATAAATAAAACCAATAAAGGTAAAAATTGATGCGGTTTTGAATTTTAGTTAAGAAAGTCGGACTTGTTAAACCCATGGAAAGTGTCTCTAGCTCATAAATTTGTTATCAACTTAATATTCAAAAAAGCAAAAATGTTTTCCAAGGGAATGTTGGTCATCCAGCTTTCCAGAACAAGTTGATATGCGTTTTTAATGTTAAAAAGTAATCTCCCGACTGCTTGTCAAAATGAACATGCTAAATTTGGATGTTTTCTTGGTGTTTTCAAATTTTTGAAGCTGGGTCTGACGTTCCCCTCCCATTTGATTGACGGCCTGAAAATCGATCACTTATTGTTTTAAGTGGCACAAACAAGCCAAAGGCCAGATTATAACCAGAGCGGTTATTTGGCTTACAAATTCTCTATTTTGAAATATTATTCTTTCTGTTGTCTGTTGTTAGACAACAAAGAACAGGCGTTGAAATTGACAAGGTTCAATTTGAATAGTTGATTTAGATTGTCAAATTTCAAAAAAAAATTTTTTTTTGTTTTGCAGCTATCAAGGATTAAAATGTAACACATACATATTCAGCTCATCAAATATTAAAACAGGCTAAGTTTAGTGCGTCAACATTATAGCAGACAGCATGTTTAATTGGAGCATTTCAAATTAAACAAATTGAATTGTCACATTCTATTTGCTGATTTTATAAATTTCCCTATTACTTTTATGGGCAATAACATAACTATTTATTATTCATGGTTTTGAAATTTTCTTCCTTATCATAATACCTTAATGTAGAGAAAAATTCCAAACAATAAACAGTAAAGAAGCCAACATACTTAAACTCCAATTTTTTCTCAATTTTTTCAGTGTGGAAATATAATATTTATTAATAAGGTTTTCTATAATATAAAAGATAAGGACATGCCCTTTCTCCTATTTTCTAAGACGTAAATTGAATAAATTAAATAATTAATAAACTTTGCACACTTGAGTGCCTTTTCCACTTGAAGTAATACCGAAAACAAAACGAATTAATTAATTTTATCGTCATCTCAACAATTAGAAAGAATGTATTCTCTTTGTCTTTAAAATCCCCGGGATCGCATGGCTATTTGCGTGAGTAAGCCTTCAAGTTTAATGATAAGCCACTACAATTTTTTGTTACATATGGTTAAAATTTTGTTGATTTTAGTGTTTTAAATTTTTATTGTGTACGTAATTTTGTATTTTTGACATGCTTATTAATGTTACATGAAATATTGTTACTGAGTGTGTGGTCAAAGGTATAAAAATCTTAGAATTCAAAATATTTTTTTCCTGAGAGCAGAAGTGAATGAAAGTAAATGTTAAGTTGAGACAGAATTGACCACAGGCTCTTGCTTAGTAACTCGGCTTATGGCTGATGTAAAGCTTTGACGCTTCTAAATTCGAACAATACTTAAGGTTGTTTTAACACTGCTAGACAGGTTTTGAAATTTGCCCAGCCATTGCCTTTTTTTTCACACTCACAATTATCACTTTTTGGCTTAAGCGCTTTATTGCAAATTAATTTTAATTGCATAAAGTTTAAGACCTTATTTTCTATACTCTTCTCTTTTGTCGTTGTTTTTTTAAGGACAAATGTCTTTTTAATTATAAAATATTTAAAAGCTTCAAAAATAACCTTACAACATCGACCTTCTTTTTACAAATGTCAATTAAAACATTTTACAATTGAATGACAACACAGTAATGGGAATTACAATTTAAATATAGCCATCGTATCACAAAATTCTTTTTATTTTTAGCTTACTAAAGATTAAGCAGGGCAAAACAAAATTAATAAAAATACACACGCCATTGTTCAAACAACAATATCCTTGGTGTTTAGAAAAAAACCACTGTCGCTCACAAATTTTATAAAGTTTGACAAACAAGCTCTTAAAGGAAAAAAAAATAAGCGTAAAGAGGAGCAAGTCCAGCGTCACTATAAGTTAAATTCAACTTATTCATATTTCATTGCAAAGTTTACTGTTAAGCGCCAAACAAAGAGGGCTCCGTAGATAACATTTTGTAGCAAAAAAAATTCCATAACTAAACATTTCTCTAAAAAATTATTGTTTTGATACACAAACACAATTCATACACAAAATGCTTTGCGATGCCAGAACTATAAACATTCATGTTAATCAAACACAAATTCATTTCATGTCGTCAAAGTAAATTTTCTTCATTAATCGCTAAAAGCCCTACAAAATGTTACTATTTTTGGTGTTTAAGGAAAATTCGCAGGATTGCAGTATAACACAAGACAACATCCGCCACCAACAAAAAAAATTTGAACTCCGTCTACTATTTTTTTTCGGCATAAAGGTAAACTTCGAAATTGAAAAAAAAAACAAGGTTTCCAAAATTCACTTTTTGTTTATTTACCCCTTTGTTTGCTTTTCATTACCCGATCAGGTGTAACTATTGTTGTTAAGGCCAGCAATAAAAATCGCATTATTTGTATGCTTTTGCATAGTTTAACCATTGATTATTGCGTTTAGAATAATATACACAGGAAGTATAAATCTGTATTTTCGACATTTCAAACCGCCTTCAATAATATGGTTTCGCCCCAAAAAACATGGAAACTGTTTATTACTACCGGCAGAAAATATTTTACAACGCAATATTTCTTAACGAAATTTAATTAGACTTTCTTATTGAAACTCAATAAACTTCAAAAAACCAAAAGCGATAAAATAAACATCGCCTATGGTTTTAGCGTCAAGAGGAAGTGTAACGCAGCTATATAATTTTAATATTTTCATATTTAAAATCTCAAATTAAAGTGTCCTCCAGTATATTACTAAACTCAATATGAGCAATATTCTTGATCATATTTTAAATGCGTATTATCGCACAACAGATCAAAAATTCTACTACAAGACAAGGACTGGGTTTACGTATTCGAAATGAAACTATTCTTAAAGTGCAAAAAACCCAACAGAACAACGACATCAAACAATATGTTAAGCAGCCTTCAAAAATGCTAAGCAGTTAGCTCTACTCGATGAAATTAAACAACACTAATGCGAAATTAATTTTTACAAAGGTAAAACACAAAAATCACGTCAACTTATTAATGATATTGCTGGGTAAATAATGTCAACATTATTTCGAACAATTATTTCGAATATGAAAGCCTATTTATAGACCGGCCAATTTATTATTACCCTGCGTAGAACTTCTTCATTTATATATCAAAGAATATCGACTTCTCATTATTAAACATTTAAATTTTTTTTTGATTTTTAATCTACTAACCCGACTGAACCTTGCAATCTAGGAGTTAAATGCTGTAAGGGCAAAAAAAAAGTATTTTTTTCTTGCCGATATACCATATAAGAAAAAACATAAATGTCAAGAAAAAAAGAAGTAAAAAGAATGTTTCATAAATTTATCATTTTTTTGAAAACTAATTTCTTTTTTTAAACTAATTTCTTTTAAAAACAAAAACAAAACATCATTTACATTTTTATTTTAATTCCTATATGAGCTAATGCTAATAATATATTAAAAAACAAAAAAAAACTTGTTATCCCGCCTAAACCAAACGGCGTAAAACACATCTCCTCCGACAAAAAAATTTATTTATTTATTTGAATATTTAAATACTCTTTTAGTTTTTTTTTCGTTTTGAAAATACGATCTTCAGAGTCGCTTAATTCTTAGTCGCTTAATTCCTCATACTTTTCCTCTCCCTATTTTTGTTCCAAAAAAATTGTTTAAAAATATTGTAGAAAATAAGTTTGATGCTTAATCTGCGTGAGGGGCTCAGCTGTAAAAGTTCTTTTGATAAAAATTCTCTTTGCTATTTAAGATATTTTTTTGTAGTAATACAATTCCTAAGTTGCGTTAAATTATACTTTTGTTAATTTTAAATTATTTTAGGCAACACATGTTATACGATTACTCATTTATAATAGCTCTATTTATTGCTTCAATATTTTATTCCAGAAATTGCGTCGCTACGCTAGAGGACGCATCGACAAATGACATTGATCTCTTACTTGTAAGTGCTTTACTATGACAAGATATATTTTGGTTACCAATATAAAGCAAAAGAAATAGCTAATAAATAGACAATACAAAAGAGTGAGCTGTAGCACACTGCGCATCACAAGCCTTATTACAAACCTTTTTGTAATAATACAATTCCTATGTTGCGTTAAATTATAAGTTAAATCCTAAGCCTTATTACTAACCTTCTCTTCCAACTCTAACTAATGAAAAGCTTACATTGGAATTCAACAAAGAGAAGGCATTTTTAAAAGAGCCAAAGGAAAAAAAATTGACTTTGAATTTGACTTTTGCAATAAATCACTCAAATCATTTCAGGAATACAAAAAGGCCTTATCTGAAGACGAATTCAACACAATGCTCAAGATTTATACTAACGAAACCATCGCTCCAATTGTAAGAAACATTGAATTGTCTTCCAAAAAAAATGAATAATCAACAATTTACTTTTAGGAAAAGGAAAAAATGGTTGTAAAATTTTTCTCCAGCCTTCAAAAAAGTGTTATATCGCGTTTACCGGTGCCTATACCATTTCGCTCACTGCCACGAAATATTCAGCAAAAAATCAAAAGCATTTACTACAGCAACAAAATCAGTTACAAAGAGAAATTGGTGCAAATACGAAAATTTGCGCAAAAGTTGGTCAGCAAACTTCTAGCCGAACAAAACAATGCAAACCGAGATGACGACAACTTCGCCAGAGATCTCGTCGAGTTTCAAGTCAACGTATCACTAAGACTGAATGGGTTTTATGTAAGTTGTAAAAAAGAATTATTTTAAGTTGTCTGGCGAAGAAAACAAGGATTTTTTAATAAATGCTCGTTTTAGAGCAAAGAAGCGCTAAGGGCAGCGATGGGCTACGACCAAAGGCAGCAACTTGACAAAGTTCTCAATGACAACACGGTCGACTATCAGGTAAACTTTTTTTGACGCTCATTAATTCAATGGGCTAAAATACGTTAATCATAGTCGGAGATGAAAGCAATTTTATTGAGATGAAAAAGGTTGTAGTAGGACTACCAATATCATTTATAATATAATAAAACTGTAAATTTTCAAACAATGTCATTTTTAGACAAAAACAATTGAAGTCGGACAACTTCTCCGCACACTGTACCAAAACCCGCAAAATTTAATAGGAGAATGGCCGACTCTACAAGGCACAAAAAATTATTCGCACGCAGCCAAAACACTCATCACACAATTATTGTTTGGCAACGGTTCGGCAATATATTTAAGACACCTTCTCGAGTTGCACAAACATTACGACGCTGAGAATAAAAACACTCGAAGAATGTTAAGACCAGGATGATTTATTGTATACTGAGCTAGCAAAAACCGACACTTATATGCAAACGTTTTGTATGCTTTCTCTTACATAAAAAAACACGCAAAAATGTTTTCCCTTAAAAAATGAGCCTAATTTCAGCAAATACAGGAAGACTCAAACAGTACAGTAATCAAACTAATTTCCCAAATCAAAATATGTTATTTTTAGCAGAGAATTTTTTATGTGTCAATTTTCTGAAAACAAAAACACTCAATTAAATTAAATTACGGCTTTTGGTAAGCAAAAAAAAACATATAAATTGGCACGATCGGCAAATATAGCACAAATCACAAACCCTCTGTTTATTCCGTCATATAAAAGCATTAGGTTTATCCCAAGTAGAGCACATCGTCAGGTTTTCTCAAGCGTTGACATTAATTTACCTTACATTTTTAAAATTTTTGACAGACAAGTTAACTGATGTATGCAAATCCTAATAAAGCTATAAGCGGGAACCAGAGAAGATGGCTTCTAACGTTGCCTAACTTAAAAGCCGTAAAATAATTGCAAATTTTTTTACTTTTCCATAAGCAACATATTCGAAACGCAAAACAAAATATAAATTTCAATTGTGGCGCACTTTAAATAACAAAAAACAAAACCTAGTTCATATAAAATATATTAAAAAATATTTTATAATTATATAATATTTGCTGCAGCATTAAAGCTTAGTTAACAACAAAAAAATAATAAAAAGTGAAAACTTACTATGTGGTAAGACAAGTGAGGAGAACTAACAACTGGAAATATGACACCCGTAAACAAGGAAATCATAATGGAGCGCTGTAAAATGCAGGAGACGCACGGCTTGTCCTCCTTTTCTACAACCGGCTTATAGACGAGGTAGTTGTTTAATAGAAAGTTCATAATTCCGGCGGTGTAAATGCCAAGAACTACGGGAGTCTTTGCACAGCTTCGTAACGACTCCATAAACCTGGCCTTGGGATTACACATATGAATATCCGCATTAATTTTTGTAGCTGAAATAAAAAAAACTTTTATTTATTAGAAATGACACGATTAAAAGATGGTAGCGCCATAAAAGCAACAGAAACAAGACTAGTAAAATGTCAATTTCTATATTGTAGCTGTAAAGTATGCAAAGGCGCTTAAAATTAATAAAATATTCAAACATTTTGGTAATAACTCAACAGTGGTTCTCTTGTCAGAGCCAGATGGGCTAGCGCGCATGTGTAGTATTTAAGCGTTAATCTGAGATCTTAACAATTCCCAGAGTTGATTAATTAGCTAACCATAATATCAAAAAATAATTCACATTTTCAAAGGTAGAGTTAAGGCTTTGACTACCGGAACGGCTGCGTCATTTCATTACTGTTTAAAGGTTTTAATTAAGCAGTCAGACCTTAAGAATATATGCGTATTTTAATGCCAATCAAAAAAACGCAATTTATGGGAGGGGAAGGAAGGAGGGGAAGGGGGGAGGTGCACTGTTTTGACTCCAGTGTGATTAGATCTCAACCTTTACTGAAAAATGAGTATTGAATGAATAGTCTTTATTTTTGTTATCTTTCATTATTTGTTATTTGTTGCAAAAAAATTGTTTGCAATTTTTAAATTTTTTCTAGGCCAATTTTCGTGACGAGTTTTTTTCACTTTCACTATTTAAGAAAGATAGCAAAAATAAAGACTATATTAAATTATTATGCTTATGGTATTAATCTTGGCCCTTCATCTGACATACAACAACCAACACTATAAAATAAACCTATAAGAAACAAACAAAAAATAAAACGAACTGATTAAAGACGTCGAAATTGCTGTAGCAAAATTGTTGATATGAATCGGAAATACGATGGCACGTCTCTCCCACTTATACGGCCATCCTTGAATTAATTTATCCAAATAGTTCTTCCTATTCTCCGGCGTCATTTCCATAAAAGAAGTCCATAGCTTGGAGCGAGTTCCAGACAAACGACGAGTAACACTAAGCATAAATAAAATTGGTAAAACAATTGCGGTGAATACAGAAACAAAAACTTGGCAAAATATAAAAGACAAAAAAAACCTGGTTTTCTCCGTAATATCATTGACATCCGGCTGAACAGGCACTATTGTGGATGTCTTCCATAACTGTAGTGGGTCGGTTTCCTTCCACGACATGACTTCTTAAACGTTATTATAATATGTATAATAAAAAATTAGCTAAAAAAAATTTACCCCCCCCCCCCCCAGAATCCATAACTTTCGTTGTTTTATTCCTACTCAGCTTTTTACGCTGATCACGATAGTAATATTTATTTTTCCGAAAAATTTGATTTTCGATCATTTTTGGGCACCGAAAGTTAGCTGATTTTTGCTTGTTTTGACGAAGTACCAGAAAAAAATTCCGTAGAAAAAAATGATGACAAAGTTTAAAAAAAAAGTTGACAGAACTTCAAAGACAGTAAGTTAAATTAAAAATCATCAAAAATTCATTTTTTTTCTACCTTTAATTTTATTCTGGTGCTTCGTCAAAACAAGCAAATATCAGTCAACTTTCGGTGACCAAACTGATCGAAAATTTTTAAATTACTTAATGTCTTGGCGTTCTGCCATTTTTTCCTACTCAGTTTTTTACGCTGATCACGCTAGTAATATATATTTTTTCGGAAAATTTGATTTTCGATCACTTTTGGTCACCGAATGTTGGTTAATTTCTACAAAATTCATTTTTGTAATCGAAAATTAAATTTTCCGCAAAAACAAATATTACTAGCGTGATCAGCACAAAAAACTGAGACAGATAATATAAACAATAATTATGGATTCTGGGAGGGGAGAGGGGGCAAGGGGAGGAAGGGGGGAGGGAGTAAACTGAACTCTTAACAAAAATTTTCAAAAAATAAAAATAAAATATTTTTCAAAAATTTTACCCAATGCCACGATGGCATTTTAAAATAACCGCTAAAATTATTATTTGAAATTCTCTAATTTTGCATATTAGAGAAATTTTTTTCAATTTTCAAAATTTTTTTGCAGCAACTGGAGTTTTGTTTTGATCTGAAATTTGCAAGCCATACAGCCAAGAATATGTTAGTTAGTTTTTTTATCGTATATTCAACCTTTGAGCTAGTTTTATAATTATCTAGCTTTATATAAATATGTTGATGTTTTTTTCCGATTTCTTTAGAATGCTGCGGGTTATTGATGCTTTAGTCATGCTAAATAGCAGCGAAGGAAAGTCACTAACAGAGAGAAGGAGGCTATATGAAGATGTCTTCAGGTTAGTTGTATTGCAGTTTTGTCTTTAGTTAGATTTTTTTGTCTCTTAGTAATTACTATAAAATTTCAGCCTGGCTGACAACATTCTCAGTGAAATGCTTGTAAAAGAATCCGGCTGGTGTTACTCACTGATTAATGATTCATTGGAGTCGGTTAGAGATCCAGATTGCTATGCCTATTTTGTCAGCATACTTGAGCGCACCTTCACAATATTACACATTCGCCTCAATAAGAAAGACGTTGCGCAATTGCAAGGCAATATAAAAACATTATCAAAATTTTCACTGGATGTACTAAAAAGCGATAATCTGGAGCAGTCGATTTCTGTTCTGAAAATCTGGGCTTTTGTAGTCGAAATTTTACAATTGGTTCGTTTTTTGTATTTTATTTTTCAATTTTTACGCTTTGAGAGTTTTAGAAGTGCACGGATCATCATTTAGTAAACGACCTGTGCAGCGTCTTTGTTCCCGCATTCAAATCTTCTAACACAAGTGTTATAGCTGCAGCTTATTGCTCGTGGCGCTCGCTTATCACTGCGTTTGCAAGTGTCGACCCGAATTGCGGTAGTGTTAAAAAATTTAGTTAACAATTTATTTTTATTTTTTTCCCTTTAGCTAGTGTGGCATTTTTTGACCGGCTAAAGCTGTTAATGAAGCCATTATTTTCCTCGAAAACGCGGAGGCTGGAAAGTGTGGCTGATGACGTATTCGACACTTGGTGGCATTTACTAAAGTCATTGAACGCCAAATTGCCTGATCTTTTTCAGCAGGTTTAACTATTTAACAGTTCTTCAACATCTTTTACTAATCTCTCAACATTTTAGGTTGTTTTACCATTTTTGCTTTTTTGTATTGGAGGAAAAGCGCGTGCCGTATTGACTGGAACGTCAATTGAGGATTTGGAGAAGGTTATTAACTTTCGCGATATTACTGAGACCAGGCATTTATTATTCTTTTCCGCTAAAGAAGATTGCAAAGTCCCGTCATTTAAACATGTTCCCACACTTTGGTCTCGTGCATTTCTATTTTTAGAAAACGTTTTGTGTAAGCCCTCTTTTAAACGTTATAACCCATTAAACATGCTGGCAAATTCATCGTGTTGGCTTTATAATGTACTTATTTAGCTGACAATGGAGAATTTTCGTACATTTTTAATACTGAAAGCTCTTCAATGACGGTTGCGCTTTACGGAACTTTTTTAGCGCAATGTATTCGGGTTTTGTGCCACATCTCCTTAAAACAGGGTAATTGTTTTGATTTTTAAAAAGTACAGCTAAATTAGAATGAAGACGCGCACTTCCACCCAAACATCATAAAGGTGAATTGTATCTTAATTTAAAGTAATTTATGTTTCATGAACAATCCTTTTTTTAATTGACATGTAATTTCATTTGTTTTATAGGTGGCGACGCTCGCCTAAAGTCCATTAGCAGTACCTCAAACCTTTGGCTATCTCTGTCTCAGCGTTTAAACGCCAATTTAGCGGCTGAAGATAGAAGTGATCACATTCGACTTTTTCAATTGCATTTCCAACAATTTTGTTTAGAAAATGTCAATGAGTTCGACCTTTGCAATGTGAGTCGTTCTCGTTTTATAGTTTTGATTAATTTTTATTATCTTTTCAGAAAACGATCGAATTGGTTGGCAGCGTTCCCGACTTTCTTAGCAAACAATTCATTGTCGATGCTCTCAAATCAATTCAGCCTAAGAAGAAATCGTACTGTTTGGCTTTATTTGTTTTACGAATTGTATACAAAAACTCTGTTTAAGGCCAAATTTCGCGTCTCCAGCATTAAAATTAACTTTTCCGCAACAAGAGAATATTTCTAGTGGACCAGTGACAAGCACACCACTGCGGCCACCCAGCGAACAACTCAATCTTCTTACGTTTTTCAAAAAGGCAAACGTCAATGATGTTACGCCATCGTCGAACATAAAGATTTTGGACTTCTTTAAGAAAAAAGAAGAATCAGACGGTCTGCTTTCTTCACCGCCTATTCAATCCAAACTCAATCTTTCGGTTGAAAAAGTGAATTCGTCAATTCCTGTCAAACCAACGCCCAAACATTCCAGGGTATCAGTGATGTCGGTTATGGGAATGGAAGAGTCGGATGAATCGACAGTACTGGACGAAACATCTATTGGCGAAGAGGCTGATAAGCCACGAGAGAAAAATTTGAGCAAACAATTGGAGAAGAAGAAGTGTGAAACTCCTGTAAAACTTGCGGAAGCCCCTCAGCCGGTGTTAATCTTTGAACCTCAAGAGGCGGCAGATAATGTGGCTTCGAAGACAGATGTAAAACTTGTCGTTAAAGCAAAAAAAAAGAAAGTTGATCATGAATCGGAGACTGTGAAAGCCAATGTAAACACATTCTACAATACGGATCCTGAGGCGAAAGACTCCGAAAATAAGAATAACAAAATTGTCGACAGCGACATTGATACAGTTAAAATAATCAGCGAGCCGTTATTGGAGAATCGGCGGCTTACCCGTTTCCGTGTTGCCACATTGTCTACAACTTTGTGTGCCAAATCATCTAAGCTTGCAGCGCCGACTTCTAAGTCAAACAAAAGGACGACTCGTAAGAAAACACAGACAGCTGACCTAAAGACTGCTGATGACGATGAAAATGTGAATTCTAAGGTTATAAATGACACTCCTGAAAAGTTGGACTCAAACGCCGTCAACCTGAAGGAAGCTGCTGTCGTTGTGGCAACAGAAAAGCCGTTATCCGAAAAGCAAAAGACGACTAAACCCTATGAAAAGTTAACTCAATTTGAGGAGATTGTTGACGGTGTTGTGAAAAGTGGCAAATCAGTAGTGGATCCGGTCAGTGAAGCAGCTCCAGTTGAACAAGACAGAGTTATTAACGCTTCGGCTTGTTTAAATGCCAGCAATCTCAATGTTTCGGGCAGAGACGGCAGCAAACTCTTCAAACGTAGAGGACCAAAGTTACGCTATTCCGGCGAATCGAAGCTGAATATATCCGGAGGCAAAAACGTTGTGGAAACTTCGCGGCCCCTTCGATCGGTCTGTTTTCTTTTTTTTTCAGGTTTTTGTTTATGGCTGTATAATATTTTAGTCTCGTGCGCGTGCCGAAAAAGCTATTAGCCGCCTGAATCCGAAGTCGAAGCCGAGAACAAAGGTTGATTTTAATGTATTTTTTGTTTCAAATTGCTGTTCCATTTGTTTAGAGACGACTAATCGCTGGGGGCAAAAGGGTGTTCGAGCCGGCAGATGTTGTTGAATCCATAGGTTTTTCAACGGGTGAGTTTAATTATACTTTTATGAAGGCATCTTCTTATACATTTTTAATATTTAGTTATCCCTGCAGTGATGTCGTCAAGTGATGTCAGCAATACTAATAATGTTGACGCTAGCAGTATAACAACAAAGATTCCATTACCGAAAAAAATCACGCGACGCACACGTCAGACAACCATTGTGAACGAAAACGATCAACCAACTCCTCTTCCTGCTTCAGATTTCCCAATGGAAGCTAGCAATGCTCAATCAATTCATACATGTCCTGTAGAGGTCAATGATGTTGAATTGGATGCTGCTGTTGCTAATAAAGTGGTAAAAGAGTGCGTAATTCCTGGAAGCGTTGCAGTCGTATGGGGTAACATTTTTTGGTTAACTTTTGATCTGTCCATTGCTTTTTAGTACGCTTTAAACACAATCAATTTTTTTCAAGAAATGTGTTTCCTGTTTTTCTGTGTTTTTGATAAACAAAACTTTTATTGATAATGTAGTGATCATTTTTTGTCATCGAATTTTTATTCCTTTAATTTTGTTGAAAATGTTGTTAAATTGTTCTTCTAATATTTTACATGATTTTGAAAACAGGCAAAGCTTTATCTTTATGACCACTATAATTAGGAGAAACATCAGCTGCTCCTGTTTCTACTGTTCTCCTTTGACACTGCTTTTGCTTTTACCAACCTCAATGATATTTCCTTCATTCTCTTTTTTTTTATATAAATGTAACAGAATTGTTTTTTTAATTCTTTCTTTTAAATAGCTATCAGATTATACTTTAGTTGAAATAAATTTGTTTTTGGTATAATGAGCTCAGGCGTTATTTTTAGGCTTTAGCTTTAAGCTTACGCTAATTCCAAATATATAGTCAAATGAGTCTGCGAAAAGCCGTTTACCCTCATTATAGAAACCGTCTGAGCTGTCGGACTGAAATGAATGCACTGGTTATGAATTTAAACCTGTAAAAATGCCAAAAATGTTATTGTAAGCCCTTCAGTAATTGAAAATATCACAATTAAGCAGATTTCTCATTTTTTAATATAAATATAAATTTGTTTTGATTTCAGCCTCCAATGTAAAACGCCCTGAGACGGAAGAGATTATTGATAAAGTCAAACGTAGTTCCACTAATTCGAAAAATTTGGTTTACAACAATTGTGCCAATGTTTTGGGTGAAATCTCGCTGAATTTAGTCGATTTGTCAAAGCCAAACAAAGTTGGTTTGACAGGCGTTGTGAAAGCGGACAATATAAATAAGTCTTCAACGAAAAGCGTTTTTGGCAAATTGGTTTCAGGCGACGGCGACAAAGACTTGGTCACTCGTCCTGAATTGGCCAATGAGAATGTTGTTGTTGTAAACAAGCAATTGGTCAACAACGAAATTAGCTCTATGATTAAGATTCCTACGGCACAAATGACCTGCAATCCACTGATGGAAAGCGCGGCCACCACAGAGTCAGTTGCTTTGTCCGAACAGTGTTCATCAACGCCCACTCGGAAGTCTGGCCAACTTAGCTCCAGTGTTACAATTACGCCGCCGAGTATCCTTAGAAAAGTGGATTCGCCTTCAGTGAGTGGAGGCAGTCGTCACAATCGCCGTGTCCACTTTGACGCCATTGAATTGGATGACAATGAGGTAGAGAAGTGCACGACTCCAAAACTGGTAAGTCATTTTGCTATTTTTTGCATAAACTTAATTTTATTGGATTCTAGAAGCGAAACCGGAAATTATCCATTATGGCAAATGCGAAGGCCGGCAATAGGACTTCGGCTATACGCACCAAAGCCATTTCACCGCGCAAACGTCATTTTTTCCAGTCGGCAGCGTTTGCAGCCCATTCCGCCTCTACATCAAATGACCTGATTCCCCTGTCGTCTCTGGAACAGTCTTCATCGCTGTTGAAAAATTTGTCGAATTCGCCGCTGAAAACCATTCAGCTTTTCCAGGCATTGCCGCAGTCAAAGTCAAAATTGTCGAACGCCGCCAAAACGTCTGAACTGTCCGCAAAGAAAAGCCATATTTCTTCGGAGGCGTTTAACGAGAACATTCCAACTTTAAAAGCGAATAAACCAGAGCAGTCTTCACATGCCGCCGCCGACGTCCAACTTGCCGGCGATCTGCAAAAAAAAGAGCAGACTGCTTCCAAACCTGGTGTGGTTGTTGCCTCTCCGTTTATGCCAGAGTGCGTAAATTGCGAAGAGACTATGAGCATGAAGATTTGTCAGATTTTGGCGCCATCTGCCAGGTCAGTTTAAAAATATTGTTTGCTGTCTGCACTTAATTGGCTTCATTTCCAACTGGTTTTGAGAGTCATCTGAATTAATTTTTTATAGCACGACACTCTACCAGCAATTAAGAACGAAGAGCATTTCGACGATTGGAGAATTTGCGCGCCTGCCCGAAGCCGATGTTAATCAATTTCATATTAAACCGCCAAATCGAGTGGAGCGAGCACGTGACGCTCTTCGTAAGCACTACATGAAGTCGGCAACGCCATCTGCATTTATTTTCTTGCCGTCAAGAGCTTCCGACATCTTTCAACAGGAAATCTCAAAGACAGCTCCACAGGAAAACGAGCTGACTGAGACGGCGACTGTAGAAGATCGTGAGGCCGCGCCAGAACAACGCGAATTCCTGGAAAAGGAGGCAAAGCCTAAGCCGCTTAATTCACAAAAGAGTGACCTCGATTCAACGGCTGAGACATTGGAGGCAAAGAAGCCAGAAGAAAAAGAGGATGTGGTTAACGACTTTGTTGATCAAGTGTTCGCGGAGCCGGATTCTATTTGCAAGGTAAAACCACTGGAAGATGTAGGCGGAGTGTTCCAAAAAATAATTTATAATTTTCAGGACATGTACTGCATAACCGAGGAGGGTACAATTGTCAGCAACTATTCGAGGAATTCGACGCTTAACGCCGACTTTGAAGGCAATTCTTCAGTTGGCTGTCAGAAACCAGAAGACGATGTAGCTTATAATATAGAGCCGGTAGTTGACATCTTGGAAATCGATGGTCAACAGAATACTGATGACGCAATGGATTGTAAACATTTTTTAATCTATTGCAAAGTTTTTACATCTTTTTTAAAAAATTTAGATGAAACCGCTGCTGATAAGCCTTCGACTTCGACGCAAAAATTTGACACGTTGATGAGTTTGCTAAAAGAGGTCGACCTAAAGGAATTGTCGGCGACGCAGTTGGCCGGACTGGGCTGGATGTTGTCCTTCAAGCTTTCGGATGCGACTTTTTGGCAAAAATCTGCCTAAGAAAATTTTTTTTTGTGTGAAGATATGAATAAAAGATGCCTACTGTTTATACCAATTCAACTTTTTTGTTTAAATTTTTGTTTTTCTTTACAAAAAGATTTTTTGAGAATATGTAGTTAAAAGCAATGATATAGGGCATAATATAAAAAGGACTTAGTTTAAATTGCTCTTTTCCATTTTCTGTTTGATTTTAATAAGCCTAAACATGAACCATTCAACTAATTTTGTGATTAGTCACAAAAAGAGTTGGCGCACAATTTATTTCAGATAGCTACTTTTTTTGCTAATTGGAGTTATCAAAAGATTCTTTTTTTGTAGTGGTTATAATATTTTCCATTTTTTATTGCCTTTTTTGAGTGTGCCTTTTGATGAGAAGAAAATAGTTTTAAACTTTTAGCTCGTTGTAGTTGGTTATGCTTTTCTATTTCTATCAGCCTCTCATTTATTCAACTGAGATTGTATTATTTTATTTTTTTACTTTAATTACAACCATTTAATTATTATACTAAATCATGAAAATTCTGCAAATGTCAACCTCTTTATTTGTGTCTCTTTAACCTTTCTCTTTATTTGTTTTTTGCGCTACTGTATTGTATTTTTATTCTATTTTTTTGATAAAATTAGTTAGCTAAATTAATAAAGATTAACTTGAGTTAAACTTGTTTGTTTGATTTTGCATTCATTCGCTTACCGATAACAAGAAAATAAGAAGATCAATAGATTGTAGTTTAAACTATTCGTGGTTAAAGAAAGTTTTGTATAATTTAGCCATTTAAACATAATATTTAAAAGAGTTTTTTTTACTTTGAAAAATAAATGGGTATTAATAATACGGCGCGTTTTCAATTACTGTTCAAAGTTTATCTAGAAAATAGACAAAATACATAAAAAAAACCATTGAAATTCAGTTAATTAAACTTTATATACACTGCTAAGCAAAATGATACGGACACCTTATGTTAACGTTATTTTTGTATCAAACCACCAATGTTACCATTTATTTTTTTGCCGCAAAAAAACCCTTGCGGCCTAATTTTCAAAAGACATTTTTCTATATTTCCCGGTTTTTCACACTGTAATTGTCCAAATAAAATTTGCGAATTAAAAAAAATTTCAGACAAGGAAACGATTCAAAGCGTCCGTAAGCCGTATAAAAATCAAACTGCACGGCAATCCTTGACAATGCTTTTATTTTTTATTCGCATTTAGCAAAATTAAACACGTTTTTTTCAATCAAACCATTAAAAATTATTACCAATGCAAATATTCATAACTAAAGCTTACGAACGGCTCGACTCCTCTCATTGTAAACATAACATCGTTTTGAATTTAATTAAAAAAACAAACTCAAATGGCAGACCTAAGAGATGGGAAGCACTGTAGCACTTCCTAAACCCGACAACTGTATACAAAATTTAAAGTAAACTATATCAAATTGAATCTATGGCAAACAATGCTGTAAAATGACTTCATTGCAGTCGACTCCTTTGACTCGATCTATCCAGCAGACATTTTTATACTTAAAATTCCGGATTTAAAAAATGAGCTCTGAAGGAAATGTAACTTAGAGTCGAGTTAACAGGTGTTACTTTACAGCGCTGAAAACCACATAAAGCTATTCATTTTGCGTGCCTTTAAACAATTGGGCGCGGAGACAAACATTGCACAAAGTAAAATGAAAAGAGATTCATAAAGTCGCAATTAGCGTTGGGTTCTTTAACCCACTGTTTCCAACGATATTTTCACATTGTTTCACATCGGAAAAATAAAAATCGTATCAAAACGAAATGGTTAATGACCCATGAGTGGTCACAATCACAAAAACTGAAACTAAAAATTGGGCTGATGCTTATTTATGAAACGCTCCAATAGGCAAAAACTAACTCGTTGCATTTAAACAAAAACGCAGCCAATCCGTCATAACAACAATTATTTTGGCACAGCGGCAATTTAAAAAAAAATGCACTTTTATCGAGCCGTCCGTAAGCTTTAGTTTTCTTGAGGGTAAACATCAAAAAAATCAACAATCTGGTTTCGACTCAAGGACAAAAAGACAGGGGCCAAATAGAATTGGTACTATTGCATTAATTTTTATGCGTCATTTTTAAACGCATACTTTTGTCCGGCTTTCCGTTGTCTGCCGTACTTTTGTACGTAATAACCCCATCTGATCTACGCATAAAAATGCCCAAAAAACTATTTGTAAGCGTTCCATAATTACACCTCAGCCCAATAGAACCAGCAGACCAGGGTTGTGACACGGCTTCTGAATGACTCGTGCGTTATAAGACTAGCTTAATAATAACATGCAGTTAGTGAAAGTTGCTCTTCATTCTTTAAATCATTGGCTTACAAGCCTCTTATACAATTTCGCCTTGAATAAAGCCAGAATAATTTCTAAAACTCAGAGTTCTTTAAAAAAATAAGAGTCATTTAAAAAGTCACAATACTGCAGCTATCCTTATATAATATAAATATGTGCGTTCTATTAACAGCTAGAAAATAAGTGAAAACATTTCATCGGCGGCATTCCAATAAAAATTTAAGCCAAATTTCGGTCAAACCAATTACATTTCAATCAAACGCTTTTCCGTCGGGTAAATGAAAAACATCGCCAGCAAACAGCCGTCCATACAAAAGAACACCGTGTTCGCAATCTAATTAAAAAACAAAATTCAGCCTACTTGTCCCATAGCAGCTAAAAAGGATTGACCTACCAGTAAATAAAAATCATTAATGCATATGCTGTAGATGATTGCGTGAATTTCCATCACCCATGTAAAAGCGACGGGCGCAAACGGCACAAAGTCAATTATTTGCAGTCTTATTGCTTTGTACTATAAATTACAAATAAAAAATTTTCAATGCCGCCAAAAAAAGTGAAAATTAAAGGTCGGAAATAGCGATGGTATAACTTACAATTAGATACGGGCAGACAAGTGAACCGGCGATTTGGGCGCCCGAAGCACATATCCCTGTAAAGCTCATGCCGACTGGAAACGAAAGCTGAGAGATGTAATAAAACAGGCCAAAAACCGATGCGAATGAAGACATAATAACGCGCATAAGTTGTCGCTAAAACTTGAAGTAAAAGCCGTTCTTGTAAAAAGCTGTAGGCTATTAAAAGCTGTGGTAAAGCAACAAAACAGCAATAGTTAAGTTGTAAATTGAAAATGTATCCCTGCTATGAAGCTTACATTCAGTAACAAAACATTCATTATACACCAAAATATAACAGATAATATTCTTGTTATCGTCCACCTTTATAGCCTATTGTCATATGTTAATCTAACAAGGTCTATTGTATAGGGTTCTACATACATACTGTATGGCTTTTCGTATGCCAACTACTGTATATAGCGTTCTTTAAACCTACCGTTTAAAAATTTTAATAACTTTCGCATAACGCTCCGTATTCCTACTGTTGTTTATATGTTTATATCTACTGTATAATGTTCTTTAAAAGGATCTCTCAAATAAAAATACTGTAAAGACACAGGCGTATTATCAGAAAATCAGATTGATTCCTTCTTTCATTTTGGCAAAAATCTAATTAAATTAGAACCACTCTAAAAGAATCTACTCAGAGCACACATAGAATGTGTCTTTTGAATAGGTTTAACATTTTGCTAAATCTCAAAAAGCCACTTTTTCAAAATTATTTTTTGAAAAACAAAAAAAATTTCAAAATTTAACAGTCCACAATCAAAGAGGTCAATTCTTCACGGCGTAGACTTGTTGAAAAATTAATTTTAAAATATCGTTTCTGACAAAATGTTTGTATTTTTTTTTGGAATTTTCGAAAAATTTTAATACATGTATATTTTTGTTTGAATTTGCTTAACTTTGCTGGCTTCGCATATCGATTTTGAAGCAACCGTTTTAATTTTTTTTTATTTAGCATAGTATTTTACCTTTGTCATTATTCTTATCATTTTTCATTTTGTTTCATTATTTAAAATTTTATACACTTCGTTAAGATGTCTAGTTTTTACCCATTATTGTTTTATTATACATATTTGTGCAAAATTATTTTTTTTTTAGTGGCTTATAATTGTTGTTCTCCTTTATTCAAAGTGTGTGCTGCAAAATTTTCAGCAATTTTGATTAACTTAGAATAGGTAAAAACTTTTGTCCAAGAACATGCACGGCGCATAGAGACTGAATTTTTTTTAACAAATAATTCATTTCTTATTCTTTGTATATTTTTGCTGATATTTTTGCCTAAGCCTATCGAAAATCCTAACAACTCAATTATATTCCAATAAACTGAAATACAACATACTTTTTTGGAGCGGTAGAAAAGCATAAGAAACAAAAAGACGATTTGCATAAATACTGCGTACGACTGGAGCAAAATGAGTTTCAAATCTTTAATAAATATCGAATATCGCAGCCAAAGAACTGAGCTGAAATTAAAAAAAAAGAAAAAAGATAATACCAAAAAAAGTTCAAAAGTAAAATGACAAACCCAAAAAAGCCGCAGATGTAAGGCAGCGCAGTGTCGCTATCACTACTATTCTTACGATACCATTTGTAAACTGCTTGGCTAAAAATTGTAAAACATATAACATTGACTCTTAAAGTCAAAAAACTCACACTGGGCTTGTGATTAAAAAGACCGCGTAAATTGCCGTTGAAGTCAGGAATATACTCCAAGTAATATTTGCTGTGTAAAGAGCAAAGAGAGCGGTTGGCGACAAATCAACGTCCCAATCTGCCTTTGGGAAAATCGACGCTTCCATTCCTCCTTATAGCGCCACTAAGAATCAATTTTAAGAGTTCAGTAACAATCTTTCCCCTAAACCCACCCCCACCCAATCAATTAAACAATCCCTTTTAAATCGATTCGAGTCATCAAGCAATATTTTTATTAAGAAAGGCATGCGGTAAAGCTGGTTCTTATGTCAAAAACTTTCATTTGGCTTAATCCTTACAAAATGTGAAATTTCAGTCATATATGAAAATTCTAGTCCAAGAATTAAAAGGTCATTCAGTTGCTTAGGCTAATTCAACTAAAAATGTTAGACAATTAAATTTGTCCTAAATAAAAAAAAATTATGGGCTATTATATACAATTGCAGAACCAAAAATCAAACCTTTATTAACTGTACAACTACAAATTCAACTAAAAATAAAACAAACCCTGGTTTTATTTTTTAAATAAATCGAAAAATGTGACACACAGCCAATAGGTAAACCAAAACACGTCCAACGCGCAAAATCTTAGCCTAAAAATTGGCTAAAAAGGTAAGCAAAAAATAATAGGGGAAAATGGTTTTTAAAATTTAAAATATTTCTTGCTTTTATAATAGATTTCCATGTTTTTCGTTCTCTTCCATCCTTTATCTTTTTCTTCAGTCTGCCGCTACGTCAACGTGCGATCCTCCAGTTTTAAAGAGGGAAAAAATTATTGAAGCACTCAACGATTTGATATCAACTCATGCGATCTAACAAAAAAAGTCATTTATCTGATCTCAACATTTTTATTATTTTGCAAAATTTAGAACTTTTTTACATTTAGGTGCATATTCTTACGCTAAATTTTCGATCCCCGACATATTTAACAGCCCCTTAGTTTAAAAACCAATTTTAAAATTAAGTATTTTTGTGGGTCAACAAGTAATAAAAAAACATTCAAAAACTAATTAAACTTTTTTTTAGCGGTCTAACGCAGCTTAACATTTTAAAGTCGTGAGATAAAATCTAAGTAATTGACTTGTTGTTTATCTGTTAATAATCTAAATTAACAACAGCTAAGAGAACACGCAATTTTGTTGAAATAATGAGCTCACCATTAACATAATTTGAAGTTGTTTACAATGTTTGAACTGAAATTAAACTCTGCAAAATTAAAAACATTAATATAAATGTTCGACCAAGGATGCATATTATATAAAAAAAAATACAACACTAGCAAGTTTGCAGCAAATTTCGTTAAGTCTGAACTTGTAATATTAATCATTTTTGGCTTGACCGCCAAAAATCCAATTAAAATAACAGAACTTGAAAAGCCTTACAGTATTATGTCCATTACGGGATTGGCTTTTTTAATGTCAATTGCGCAGCGCACTTTTCATTCGCTTTCTTTGCACTTTGGCTAATGTAGTAACCCTAAGATGAACAATAAATTATAATATCCTTAAAAAAGGACATACTTGATCGGAGTTTGAACTATTGAAAATTTGAAAAATCGCTGAGCTTTCGTTTTTATCTGTAATTTTGAGCTTTCTTGGAGTAAAGAGCGGTTTAGGAGTAAAGTCATCACAATACGTGGTTCGTGCGCAGAACTTTGTTTTTTTGCCGTCAGGATTATTGGCTATTCCGCCAAGAAGTACGCTTGTTGGAATGTCGCAAATTGGAAACAAGAGTCAGAAGAAAACTCAATAAAAAATTAAAACTTTACGTAAAATTCGTGGTGGGACAAAACAAATTTTGAAAAAAAAAACAATCAAAACCAATTGAACAAAAAAATTAAGTAAAGGCGACTTATAGTAATTAACATGAGCTATACAAACAAGGGTAATTACTTTGTTGGCGCTTTGATCGGAGTAGCTTTGATTGGCTTGCATGCATTGTTGTTTGTTGTCTTATTTGTTGGTTGCCAGGTGTTCTCAGCAACAATATCCTTGATCGGTGGATATAATAATTGGGGTAAAGCACTATCAGGTCTAAACTAAGTTTTAACAAAACCAAAATTATTTTATAACTTAAAACCTGATAAAACTTTGTTTTTCTGCAGATTTCCAAGTAAACGAATTGTTATAAGTGGTCAACAACTCCGACTCATCATTATTATTTGAAGGAACTATAAAAGAGTTTGACAATGTTATGTTCGGCCAATAAGCATTATTCACGTTTAGTCCATTGTATTCTGTAAAATTATTTGATGCTGTTGGAAAATCGAGTGCCGGAAATGGAGAATAATCGTTTTCCAAATTGCTTCCAGCTAAAAATTGAGTATTAAATGGCGCGCTTAGGCCCTCACACAAAATTTATTGGCGTAAGAGTTCATCCTTTTCTACGTGGCAGTTTAAGAGCACTGTCAATGTTTATTCGTTACTTGCCAGTTGTTTGAAACTTGTTTCCAATAAAAATCGTGAAAAATGTTAAGAAAAAGCCTTAAAAAACGAAGGCCTCTCCAAATAATACCGCATTCAATATTCATTGCTCCATGCGGTACATTTTAAATTTTTTTTAATGTTAAGCTGAAAGACAAAATCTGGACACTTTGTAAATAAACCAGAGAGGTTTTGCCCAATTAGCACGAGGTCGGCGCCATGCCGTTGCTCTTTCCATGCTTTATTAAGCATTATATTTTTAGTTATGGCTAAAAAGGCCGATTTCTGAAAAATGGGCATATAGGCAGAAAAATTTTAAAATTCCATTTTGCTTTACCGAAACGAAGAAAGGAAAATTGAGAAAGCTGTAAATCAACAAGTAAAAACAAAAAAAAATTGGGGTAAAATAAAGGTAATTCAACAAGGAAAAAAATTGGACCATTCCTGGCTACTACAACTTATGTATAGGACCACCATAGCATTTGCTTTAACAAAAGTTTGATGAAATAATATGTTTTAAAATTTCAATCATACATTTATAAATTGCCCCTAAAACTAATAAAATACAAAAACCCAAATTTTTTGCAAAGTAAATTTGAAACCATTAATAAAAATTCATAATTTAATGCTTCATTTTTACTTAACATACTAAATAAATACAAAAACTTTAGTTTATATATTTTAGGCATAGAAATGGTGAATTATCAGACAATTCAGTTAATCCAAGTCCATGTTATCGTCTGTTTTGCCGCGCTTGGCGCGTGGTGGCTCACTGGTCAAGCTCAAAACGCTTTCGCTAACCTCACCGCTCTGCACAAACTGCTCATCGGCAGCAGGTGAGGCACGTTTGTCGCTTTTTTGTTCTTGCTCCGTCAACTTTTTAGCAAATCCAATCAAATCTAAAAATACTTTGAACGTAAATACTATACTGCAAAAACAATATTGAACAAATACTACCGCCATTAGCTGCGTTGGCAACCGCTTCCTCTTTTATTCCAAAATGTGGTAAAGCTTCAGCAAGCTTGCCAGTCTGTAGAGCATGACCAAAAAAGTCGGTTGCTTGGCGGAATTGTGGGTTTCCAATAGTCTGTTTAAGCTCAGTTTTCTCATCAGAATGAGGAGCTTGTTCAGGCAAGTGGGGGATTAGTCGATCACTGTTGGCCAAAACAATGTCTTGCACATTGGCGCGACACAACAAATTGGAAAAGTCGACGAACAAATACCAGAAGGTGTTGTCGAGCTTGTGGGAATCGCGTTAAGAATAGCATTCAACGTTTGCTGGTCAATCAACTGTTTGCCGTTGGGCGCATTCACCTTAGCTGCAGCACTTTTTGTAGTAGTACGACCCGTGGAAATAGGTGTATTTTGCGTTGAATCAGGTCTAAAAAAATTAAAAATACGTAAGTTTTATCCGCAGAATAAAAAATCTTACTTGGCAGAGTTAAGGCCTAGTTGGGGCATAAACGAGTCAGTCGAAACGCTTCCGTTCATTAACGAAAACAATTGCATTATCTGATTTTGGTCCATGTTACCCAACGCGCCAATGTCATCGCCATTGCCAAGTGCGCTATTCAGGGCAGCAAGACCACTCAAAGCGTTGCTAGCACCGCGCTCACCTCCACGACTACTGGTTCGGGCTCCTGGAGGTGCATTCAACAATTCATTCACCTAAAATCGATTAATTAAAATGAGTCAAAAAAGCCCAATAAACCTTTTCACAATACTCGTTATCCTTGTCTAACTTAGCATCTTGCATCCAAAATAAAAAGCGTTCGTTACTCGACTTGAACTTAAGCATATAGGCACGACCATCATTGCATTCTTTGATTCGAATAAATTCAGTGTCTCCCGGAAAAATGATCAAATCCTAAAATTGCTGTTACCACATGTTTATGACAAAGTATAAAAATATATTACCAATTCAGTTTTGTTCGATTCACGATTTTTCCAACAAAAGTGCAACAGCTGGTCATTTGATTGCTTAATAAAGACTAGCCCCTTTGAAGACTGGGCAACACACTTCCGCTTTGCTGCCGTAGAACCCGACTCCAAGTTGAAACGACCAGCCTGCAAAAAAATCGTCAGTCTTGGTCTACAATTCCGTAAAAAAAACTTACCTTAAATTCCAGCAAATGACCCGAGTAATTGACGGGTGTACCGCGGGTATTAGCAAACATAACACTCATGTTGATAAATTATAAAATAAAGCAAAAAGGTGAACTAAAAGTAAAGCTAAAAAGTATTAAAGCTTATTTAGACAGTGCATTTAATGAAAAAGCTCGGTCCAAATATTTGAAAATGAATTAAAAACGATATATTTATCAGAAAAAGAAGACGCAAAAGCTTTTCTGCCAAATTTTACCAAAAACCCATAGAAGCAAACAGCCAAATAATGTAGCCATAACGCCCTAACATTCCTTTAGACAAGCTGCAATTGTTCAGCTAAAAAATCGGTGTTTTCCAAAATAAATCATCAAAAAATTTTTGGATTGGCATTTTGCCCAAAAACTCAATTTTAAAAAATAAACAAAAAAATTGCGCAATTTTGAATTTTGTTAAATTGTTTTTAAAAAATTGGCGTAGGACCTGAGCTCAACTTTTGTTTGACCAGTCGCTGATTGGCTGAATTTTTCCTTCGCCAATTGATTATTTTTTTGAAACATCTTTAGTTTTAACGCTTTTTTGTGGATAAAACGAATTTTTAATTTTTAAATAAATTTTAAAATTAGTACAAAACGCCACAAAAAAGAATTTTCTCATTATTAAAAAAAAAATATCCAATCAGCGTCCGAGTCGCTTAAAAAAAACCAAAATTTTTTGAAGGTTGTTTGGAAAAAGTTTGCAAACTCTGAGGCCGTTGTAAGGTTCAAAAACCTTTGTTTTCAACTTTTCCTTGCACTTTTTTAAATTTATGGCTAAAAAATTGCAATTTGCAGCTCATTAAACAACTCAAAATTACGATTATTTTTTTTAAATTAACCGTTTTGTATTGGTTTAGCTCATTGGCTATTTTTTGCGATAACTTGTAGAAACTTAGATTTTTTGCTACTGATGCACGCTCTTGATAATGAGAGTTCTCTTTTGGACGATGACAATTGGCTCGGTTGCTTAAGCGACGGCATTATGGATGATCCCTATCAACTTATTAACGAAGTGATGATTGATAGCGACGTATTTTTTTGGTTTTTCCATTTGTAAAATATATGTTGATTGGTCATTTCAGTTTTCGAATTTTGGAAGAAACTTGTCGATGACAGATCCGGACAGTATTAGCACTGGTTTTAGTTTGGACAACTTTTCGGAGTCTAATTCGTCAGATTCCGGAAATTATTCCCCTAAAAGCTCTTCTAGCGAGGTTTGCTTTTAGTATACTTCTTGATTTAACAGGTAATCTCTATTTTTGCAGGCACAACCTTCACTTTTAAGACATGGTTCACTAAACAACGTTTCTTTGGAGCCGCCTTCTCATTTTGTCATTCCTGATGATCAAATTCAATGTGACATAATTGAGAATTTCTCAAATGAATTATGCAATGATGGCTTTGTTCTTCCTGTCGACTCGAAGTTTAGCAACAAAAATGAACCTTGGTGCTTTCCCAACAATTCCAGCTCCTCAACTGTCACTTTTGTTGAACATACTTCTCCTGGGCCTTCTGTTGTATACACTCCGTCTAACAACAATCAGGTAATATACGATGATTTTAATTCTTGGATTTTATCGTTGAAATTTGTACATTGCTTAATTATGTTTTTCAGCAACATTTGCTTTACGTTATGCAAGATTCGCCAACGTCAACCAATCAGGTTTGCTATTTTTTTTTAAATAATTTATTTCTATATAATTTTTTTTCTATTTAGTTTGTTACGATTCCATGTATCAATGCGGTGCAGCCGGTGAGAACTGCCCAAATTGCACCTATAGCATTGACTGAAGTCTGCTCCACGTCTGCAATCAGTTTGCAAGCAGCACCCATCAATTTTTACATGAATAAGCGGCCTATTCCCCGAGCCAACAATTTCACTCAAAACACAATTCAACGTTTGACTAATTCAAGCATTGAAGATGAGGTGAAATTTGCTTAGCACATTTAATTATTTAAACTTTTGATCTTTAGGAGTTTGTCAGACGCAAAGAGGACAGAAAGTTGAGGAATCGAGCAGCTGCGCAACTCTCTAGGCAGCGGAAACGAAATGTAATTTTTATGCCATTTTTATTTGCGGTTACATTTTAAGTGTAATTTGCAGGAGTTTGAGAAACTAAAATCTCTGCTTGACGAAAAAGAAGAAATGTGTACCACGCTAAGGAAAGAGAATGAAGCACTGCGGAAAAAAATCTCTCAGCTGGAAGATGAAGTTCATTTTTAAAACACAAAATTGAAATTAAATTTTTTTGTGTTTAGAATAAATTGTTGCATGTCGATTATTTTGATGTGGCGTTGAAACGTCGGCGCCCTCAACCACAGTTGTCAATGGGCGGTGTTGAAGGCCGCAAGAAAGTCATTGCCAAGACGGCTGGCGGTGTTTGCGCTCTGGTGCTTATGGCGTTTATGGTATTTCCGAACGGAAACTATTTTGAGTTCGTTTTTGCCAACTTTTTGTCTAGTTTTAATTGGTTTTTGTTTAGAAACAACTCTATTCGCATTCACCCAAATTTTAACACTGATATGGACAATAGTTATGTTAATGATAATCGCCGTTTTGAAGATGAGAGTGTCGTAAAGCTGTCGCATGTTGGAAGATCTCTTTTGGCTATAGAAGGAAATTACATGGTAAAAGCTTCGTATTAATTAGTGTTTGATTTAGCATGTTTAATTATAGAACTTAAACAACACGATACCAAGTCTAACGAATGATACCTTAGCCGCAACCAATATGAGTATGATTAACTGTCCGAACGGCGCGACATTTTTAAATGCCTCACAGAACATAAAGTATTTTTTAGTCAATTTAACTGAGATGAATGTTTATTAGTTAATTTACATTATTTGCAGATTGAATATGGATTTGTTTAATTGGATTGATCGCCACGAGCAAATGAATTTTGTGCAGTTGCGACGCGGGAAAACGCCTTCACTCATCTTCAACAGTCGTCTGACCACAAATTCAATGTTAGAGGCGCAACGCCAATTTTCGAAAATTTTTTCCAACACCCAAATTGCCAATAATTGGACGGTGGAGGCGCCAACAAATGAGACTAACTTGAAATTCAATAGACGCAAATCGCTTTTACATAAGACCAAAGGGTATTTACTTTGATTAAGCGACATTTTTGGTTTGATACGTATTTTTAATTTTTTATATAAAAATAATGTAATAAATTTTAGCTTTACCAATGCGAATGACTCAATAGGTCGCCAAAAGAAATTGGCCAAACAAAAAGCCTTAAGCGATCGCGTCTGGAAGCACTTAGATTTGATTTCAAGCAAACGAGTGGCGTAAGTTTTATTATGTTTTGATCAATCATTAACATATTGTGTGAAAATAAGACTTTAGTAACAGGAGGAATTGAATTAGGTGCTACCTTTAGTCCCAGAGCTGCTTAGCTGCGTTTTCAAAATAATTTTTGTTTTGCAGTAATTATCAATCCAATTCTACAAATCTGACTGACTCGAATTCTTTGCACTTGGGGCCAATTCGTCGTACGTCTAATTTTTCCGTTTTGGATTTGCCGCCTGCCGACGCCGACTCTCAACGCCAAATGACCGACTTTATATCAAAGGTTCAGCAAAAAGAAGACACGCTTTACTTTGTGGCGCTGAAGGCTTGTTTTATATTCTGATTTTAAAAATTTGTTAGAGTTTTTCCGGTATATATGCGAACGCTTCAAACAAAATTTGTACTGTTACATGTCCTAATAAACCTATTGTTTTTTTACAAATTAAGTGGCGTGTATAAATGAAAATGCTTTTTAGCTATATCACAGATTTGGGTTGAAGCCAATAAAATTATGATTTTTAAAATTATAACTCTTCCATCTTATATGTTTTTTAATTTTTTCTTTTCATTTTAGAACTACTTTTTGTTGCCGGCCCGTGAGCGCAGCAGCACACAAATGGCGCCGATAATTTCGATAATTCTGCCTGCGCTCTCGGTGTCGTCATCGCCCAGCCAAATCGCGATGATGCGCATTGAGTGTCGTGTAGTTGCTACAGACATGTTTTTCCTGCCCGAGGGCTATGTTTCACTTTTCAATTCTTCACCACCAATGCTATAATTTTTAATTATTTCATTTTGTTTTAATGGTATTGGACAATTTGCATGCATGTGCACTTTCAAGTGTTTAATTATTGGTTGAAATTTTGATACTATTTAATTGTTGTTCAATATAGAGGACCGATTATTTAGCATTTGCGAATGAGTTATCTTATTCATTGTTGGTTGAGTCGCATTTTGTTTTCATTTTTTTTACGTTTTTTTCGAAATTCGAATGCTTTGCAGCATTGAAAATGCAGAAAACTTGGAGAAAGGAGAAGTCTGGATATTTCGTGTATTTGCTTTCGGATAAGACCAAGACTGTTAATGCCGGCCACTTTGCGAAATGCTGAAATATACTTTCTGGTGTTATGAACTGCAATTTTTTTCTAGGTGTATATTTGGCGTTATTTATTTCTACTTTATGTTTTTTGCGCAATCAAATTTGTTTTAAAATTAGCATTTCACCTTATTTTTTTTCATTTTGTTTTGCTTTTTCTTTGTTTGCTACTCAACAATTTTGTGTAGCAGCTGAATATTAATTTTTGCTTTATTCTTATTATTGTCTTGTTTTGTGATTTTAAATTATTAATAATATTTTTGTGTTTTTGCAATTTTTGGAATTGAGTAATCAAAAAAATTTAAATTTTTTGTTGCTATTTAAAGTTTTTTTTGTGGAAGGTTTGATTTCTTAATTTCAATGTTAAAGCTTTATTTATGATTGTTTGGGTTGCTTAATGATTTGAGCTCATTTTTGCTTTTGTGGACATTTACAATTTACAATTTTCATGAAGACAACTTTTTGTATTTTTTTTGCGTTAACATAACTTCTTTTTCCCTATATGATTAAGTTTTGAAGTTTTGGTTAACACAGTTAGGTGAAAAAATAATTGACGGCGCGTTTTAATTATTTGTTTTTATTGCCTTTGTTTTATACATTATAAGTATCTTTGGGTCAGAATTAAGTTTGACAACTCTGTGTATGACAACGTTTTAAAGCTTTGAATTATTAGTCGGTTTTTTTATTTTCTATTATTCGAATTGAAAGGTCGAGATTATATAGTCGAACGAATAAATTATGTGCAGGTTTACGAACTTGTGTCTTAGGCTCCGCCTGAAATGCTTTTAAAAATTCTGAACGACCAAAAGATGATGAATTATTAACTCTTTCTTTGTTGCACACTATTTCTCTTTGGTTAACGACAGACAAAAATATGAAATTGATAATTGTGAAAGCTACTTAACCGTTCTACTGTTCTTAACCCTTCAATTTGTTTGTGTTTTACTGACAGTCGTTAATTATTACTCAACCCAATATTACGTGCGGAAATCAGGGAGTGATGAATAATTGTTTATAACCCTGGTTATTGTCAACGCGAAATTGCATTCAAGTTGTCTCTTATTCGATAAGGAGGTATTTAACACATAATAAGTTCTAAATACGTCTTTTTTGCAAATTATTTGCGGCTAAAGCCATACATTTTTTTGTGCATTTTAACTGTTTTTGGGATCATCAATCTTCATTTTTCTGATATTTTGTTTTGCTTCTTACTTAATTTATGCCAATAAAATAAATCTGTGTTGTATTGTTTACCATTTTACTCTTCTTGTCAGGTATACTGTTTTTACATTTAAACTTGAATCAATTCATTTTCTTTTTACTATTTTTTTGAAGTTGATAATAACGTTGTAAATTATTTTAATTTAATAAATTTTTCCCTTAAGCCCTTCAATTTAGTTATTTTGGTATTGTTGAACCAATGAAATTTTTCTTACTCATTTTCTTAACCTTTGAAAAAAAATAATGACAGAATTTAGGCTTGAATTATGAGTGCGAGATACTATGAAAGGTAATTTCTTTTTCATTTTTTGTCTGCGGTGTTAAATCATTTCGGTTTTTGCTTTGTTGTTTATCGGTCGTTCTTTATTCCCTAAAATTAACTCAATTAAGTCAATTTAACTCAATGCGGTATTGCGCCATCATACTTTGTATAGAAGTCACGTGCGATAATAACAATTGCTTTTTGGCCTGGATGCTTAAATAAACGTTTATTAAAAAATTTCTCCGGATGCTTAAATAACGTTTCTGAGGTTTTACTTGATTAAGCAAGAATTTTTCCAGTTTTTTTAATGATATAAGATAATGTTTGCTCTTATAATAGACAATTCTTCAAAAACAATTTGTCCCCATAGAATTGCAGTATATATACAGCGTGGGATATGGCTTATGTTAATGTTGACCGCCAAAATCTGCCCGTATTTTCCTCTAGTACTTTTAATTGTATTTTAACTACATTTGTTTGCCTTACTGCATATTTTAGTGAATTCTAAAGTGGCAAGGAATTAGAAATGTTGAACATATGGCAAGAGTATTTGGCTGTGGCAGTTAATTGACGAAACACATAAATGTAGTTGTATCTTTTTAGGGTAGGACACATTGAAAAATTACTGCTGATCGAAAATTTGCACATTGATACGAATGAGTTAAGGAGGGCGTGCTCGTATGGTCAGTTTTTTAATTTTTTTTTCTTGAGCTAAGCAACATCATTTTAGGTATTCCCGATAATTTACGTCCCTTATGTTGGCGTCTATTTTTGGACTATCTGCCGCGCGACCGACATACCTGGGCGAATGTTTTACAGAAACAGCGCGGCTATTATGAAATCCTTGTAGAAAACTTGATTATTCACCCGTCCCACTCTACGAATGGCGTCAAAAATTCGCACAAGGGTTCGTCCTCTTATTTCGTTGTTGAAGAGGAGGTTGACGATCACGTACGTTTTAAATTAGAAAACCAAACTCAAGCTGCTCAGCAATCTATCTAATAGCTATTTGGGAATTGGCTTCAACTAGAGCCTTAAATTTCAAAGAGCTTAAAATTGAGCTAAATTATAATTACATATAATCTAAAAAATTAGAAATAACGCAAAATTTAGAACACTGCTTTCAAATTATGTAAAGGGTGCAAAAAAAGTTCCCGGAATTTTCCCAGAGACTTCAGTGGTTTTAAAATACCGTTCAAACAAATAAAATTCTGTAACTAAATAAACGAGAAGTTTTATAACACCAACAACAATAAGCAATAACAAAATAAACTACACCCAATGTTCAAAATTGCCACCTTTGTCTTTAATGCATTTTTTTGAGCTGCTTTTTAAAATTGCCAACGATGGTCCTCTATCCAAAGTTTTCAAAACATATTTTTTTATTTTTAAAATAAATACTTAATCATTAACACAAACAAGATATTCATTCGACCTTAATTACCAACCTTTAACTGACTTCTTGTTTTAGCCATTGGCAATCTCCAGTCCCCTTCACTCGTATTCGTCGAGTAATAACGAGGAAAAGGCCCAAACGTCCGACTCCAAAACTTATTACAAGCACAGTGAGTGGGCGAATTACTTTAAGGATAATGAAACGCTTTTGCAAATCGACAAGGATGTCCGACGGTTGCGCCCCGAAATGGGCTTCTTTCAACGGAAAACATTATTCCCCAAAAAGTTTGTTCCTTGTTCATATTTTTGGTTTGTCTGAGGTAGGGTCAAAGATAGATTTTCTGGCGTAAACGTTGCTTTCAACTTTTTGTTATTAGCCTTTTGGTTTACTTGCTTATTGGTAAGGCGGGGTGAGCTGAAAACATTTCGGTTTTTATTTTTTTGATAATATGCATTGAGAAATGTTACAATATTGACTTCGTTTAATGTGTTCAATATTTATTTTGTAATATTTGGAGTCAAAGTCATTTTTTCAGTCTGACATTCAACCGAACGCAATAATTTAATTTCAGTTTTGACTGCGGATTAGAAAGCGAAGTGTCGGAATCGTTTTTTTATTTTAAATAAGTTTTCATAATTAGCATTCAGTCAGATTATTACATTGGTATTGAGTATATTGAGCACTTTGTACCTTAGAAAAATTCAGGAAAATGCCTCATTCCAATTTCAAAGCCTTTTATGGAAATTAGCCCTATTAAACGCTTTAGTTGAAATAACTATTGCCTTATCGAATAAAGAAATTTTGTTTTCCTGTCTACAGCCTATGTCAAACCCCATTTTTCTAGGTGGTCGACTTTTGGAAACTTGGCAAAACGTGTACAATTTGAAAGTTTATCAGCAAACGTTCCTCAATTTTCTATTAAAAGCGTAAGTCAAAGCCTTGGAAATAAGGGCGTTTAACCCTTACCAAAATAAATTTGTTTCAGTTTATTGGCTCCCCAAACAGTTGTGATAACAAAGACGACGCGTCTGTGTCGAAGGACGACTACCACGTCGGCGACAAAGTGGAGGACGCCAACGCCGAGTCGGAGGGTGAAATGCACTGGCAGGTAGTCGAACGGCTTCTATTCATTTACTCAAAACTGAATCCCGGCATCAAATACGTGCAGGTTTGGCGTTTTGTATGAATGGCCAAAGCGCGCCCTACTGCATCCGCTAATTTTTAGGGAATGAACGAAATCATTGGGCCAATCTACTTTGTCTTTGCGTCGGACCCCGACGAAGAGTGGGCGGAGCACGCCGAAGCCGACGTCTTCTATTGCTTTCAAAACCTGATGTCCGAAATCAAGGACAACTTTATTCGGAAGTTGGACAATTCGAATTGCGGAATAGGTTTTTCTTTTTACATTTTTTTACAGGACTAAGCCGTGTTAGCCACTTTTTTGTATTTTAGAAGCTGTCCTGAACAGATTTTATGGTCGTTTTAAGGACATGGACCCGGAATTGTACGGGTATCTAGCCGAGAGACTGGCAATTAAGCCGCAGTTCTACGCATTTCGCTGGATTTCATTGTTGCTTTCTCAGGAGTTTTCTTTGCCGGGTTGGTTGGAGTTTTTATATTTTACTTTGCACATGGAGGGAGTTTCCAATGTGTTTGTCTAACTTTTTTTTGCGATTTTTCAAATTTTGGTCGTTTTGGACATTTACTTTTTTGAACAAATCCCGGTAAAGAAAAATTTATGCATTTAAAGAGCAAATATTGGAGAGGGTTACATTATCGACTTCAGCCATTTAAGACTAACTGCAATTATTCATTATTTTTAGACCTGATCGAGATTTGGGACAATGTCTTTTCTTCAATGGATCGCGTAGAAAGCGTGGAGTTTATCTGTTTAGCGATGATCGAAAATATTCGAAGTGAATTGATAGCGGGAGATTTTGGCCACAACGTTCGCCTTTTGCAGGTAATTGCTTGTTGAGCGGTTTCATAAAGTATTATAAATTGGTTTAGAATTATCCGGAGGTCGACATCAGCCAATTGGTTGTCCGGTCAATGGAACTGAAAACGGGGAATTTAAACTTTTCAGCCAACACCGACGGCTATTTCTTTTGCAGCAGTCGGACCGGTGGCTGGTCATTTAGCCAGAAGTTGTCGGCCAAAAGCTTGTCGTTGAAGTCCAAGTTCTCGTCGTTTGTAGCGAACACCCAGCAAAAGGTGTTTTCGAAATACGCGAATGTTGCCGGTGCGCTGCCATCCTACGACTTGGTATCAGAACCAAAGAGTGCTTTGGACGGTCAATAAAACAGGCCGTAATAGTGACTACGTTATTTTTTTAATTTTAAATAATTTGTTATCGTTTGAGATAAGTTCTTATACGTATCACTTTTTTATCAGCATTAAATACGCATATTGTTAAGTAATTGATTTTTTAATAATTAATACTCCAAAGCATAATTTCCCTTCCGTTTTTTTATCGAAAAGTTCTTTTTTTACCTGAAATGTTTTTTTGTGCTTTTTTCAATTGCCATATTCTTAATTTTTTCGTCGTTTTTTTGCTTATTAATTTGTATTAAGCTTAGCAAAAGAAGATTATAAACGTTTATGATTAATTATTATATATCAAATGTTTTCCTATCATCTCATGAATCTTGGCAAAATTGTTGCGCCTATTTTGAGAATAGTTATCTCAATTTATTTTTTTCTGTATAGCATAGTACATAATCAACGCTTGGGTGCTATTACCTACAGTTTTGTACATATTTTTTTTGGTTTTTATACAGCTTTTATTTATTTACTCAGTTGGTTTTGTAAGAGATATTAGAGATCGTAGGGCTGGATTAAGTAAAGTTATCTATTAAAGGATTAGCTAGGCAGGGGTTAAGGTGATTTTGATTCTAAGCATTGACAGCTTATGTCAATTAGAGTCAATATTATTACAAGCCTAACGAAAGGGTCTCACTCACATATTGGATTAATTGCATGCCTTTCAATTATAGAACTGTTTTGATTAAGAAAAACCGAATAAAACGCAAAAAAAGTATATGTTTTCTTTCCAAATTCATTTTTGAGATTTTTCGTTCAAAATGTATTTTTTTTTATTTTAACTACGCCGCTTTTTTGGTGTTAAAACTGTTCAAATTTATTAATAAAATGTTATATTTTTTGATTACACAGAAATAAAATTTTTGCATTTTTCAGTGTTTTTGCTTATTTTTAAAAGCCATTTTCCCCATATGACTCTTTTAAAATTGGAAATTGCATTGAATTTTTATTCAATTGCTATCTCTTTATAAATCACATGTCGATCAACAAATCCAATTCAAGCATTGCTTAATTTATTCTGGAGTATTAATGTATTTCATTAGGCTTATTGGTTATGTCATTTATACAAAAGCGGATTGACATTTTTGCAGGTATATTTTTTCCATGTAAGGCAAGCATGGATATGTGTATCATGTAAAAGTGTTTTTCCATTTTTCCTCTCATGAGAAGAAATGAATTCAACAACGGCCTCCTGCTGAGTTTGTTGTTTTTAAAAAAAACGTCTCAAGACATTTTGTTTGTTTAAATTTGTTGTGGCATTATGCAATTTGTATGAAATGATTTTTTTAAGGAAAGACTTTGTTTTGCTTTTTGCCTGAAAAGAGAACAAAAAAACTGAAAAACGGAGAACTTTTTGTTGTCCTCTCAAAAATTAGAGAACAAGAAGTTCTCAGTTTTTCCACTATTTTGTTGCAACGTCAACATTTTTTATAAATTTTTTTTTCTCAAAAAAGATTAATTTTTTTGAAATTTATCAATCAGAATTTTCGGCATTATGCCAAATTTCTGATCAAATAAGTATTTTCCTGGAAAAAAGTCGGAAAAATTATAAAATGATAAAAAATATCAAAAAAATTATTGCCTTTTAACGAAGTATACTTCGTTCTACTAGTAGTGAAAAAATTTTCCCGACTTTTTCCAGGAAAATACTTATTTGAATCAAAATTTGGCATAATGCCAAAAATTTTGATTGTTGAATTTCGAAAAAAAATGATTTTTTCTGAGAAAAAATTTATAAAAAATGTTGTGTTGCAACGAAGTAATAAAAATACTGAAAACTTTTTGTTCTCAAATTTTAATTTTTAGAGGACAACAAAAAGTTCTCCGTTTTTCACTTTTCCGTTCAAAGTTTTTCCTTGGATTTTTTGCTTTTTAGCTCAAAATTAGCGTTTCGGTTGAAAAACAGATTATTTCTTCAACGAAATCGATTGTGATGGACAATTTCTAGCTAACTCCAATGCTTTTATTGAATAAACTATGTTTCCAAACTGTTGCGTAAATGGCGTCGTTCTTTAAAGGAAGCTGCTTTGGCAGGACCAAAAGTAATGAGTATGTGTTTTTATTTAATAACCAAGATTTTGTTGTATATATATTGTAGAAGTGATTATAGAAAATCAAAAGAACATACCGACAATGAAGAATATGGAACGATTTCGTCAACGAGCCAACTACCACTCACGCGCTCCACTTGCTGCTTTAATTTGGATCGGTTTAAAACGAAAAAGCAAAATGTTATCAAAAATGATCAAACAAAAACTAGTATAAACGAGCCGAACAGAAACTTTAATAAGGTTTTTAGTTAAAATTTTTAATGTTTTGTGTTTGAAAAAAATTTTTTTACGTTTTAAATTTATAAATAAAATTTCTGAAAATAATGCAGGAAACCTCGAAGAAAAAAGTTTCATTTTTGTGGGCAAATGGTCGGCGAAAATCTATGACTTGCAGCGGCGGGCCAACTTATGATTACATTGATGCAGAAAATGGTTCCGTTGACTTGGTTTACTCTAGG